>PVUN01001338.1:19679071-19709781 GCA_002994505.1 Seriola rivoliana
TTGCGCCCAGCAAGCGGAGCTAGCCGCCCGGCGGCTAGCTCGCGCCCCCCCCAGCACGGGCATTGGCTGAATGGACGACTTAGCCCCCGACTTAGCCCCCGACTTAGCCCCCGACTTAGCCCCCGACTTAGCCCCCGACTTAGCCCCCGACTTAGCCCCCGACTTAGCCCCCGACTTAGCCCCCGACTTAGCCCCCGACTTAGCCCCCGACTTAGCCCCCGACTTAGCCCCCGCCTTAGCCCCCGACTTAGCCCCCGACTTAGCCCCCGACTTAGCCCCCGACTTAGCCCCCGACTTAGCCCCCGACGTAGCCCCCGACTTAGCCCCCGGTTCAAATTAGGCTCAAAATGATTTTGAGCTTATAAAGTAATGTTTACAAATAATTCCAATATTTGTAGCTGGAAATCAAACTTTGTAAACCATGAAAATAAATCTGCTTAAGAAATTCAAGTTTGCATATGTGAAAACAAATTGTGCTTGTGGCAAAGAGATTTCTATTTGTTGAGACTGTATGGATCAAAACTGAACAAATGATCAGTCATGAGGTTAAACAAAGACAAGGAATGAAGAAATGCTTTGTGGACATCTGTGTACAGAGATAAAGAGCTGAAAACTGTAAAACTCAGTGTTGTGACACTGACAAGTATAAATTTTCATCCTTGTCACTTCAGTGTCACACTGTGGGAACTTTTGACCAGAGTTTTACTGTTTTCTGCTCTTTATCACAACACAGATGTTGACAAATCCATTTCTTCTTTTACAGTGTCTTTCTTTAACATTGATCATTTGTTGAATTTTGATTCAGACTTTCAACAAATACAATTCTCTTTGACACAAGTGCAATTGTTTCACATATGCAAACACGAATTTCTCCTGCAGATTTATTTTACAGGTTTACAAAGGTTGATTTACAACTACAAACATTGGAATTTATTTGTGAACATCACTTTACAAGCTCAAAATCATTTTGACCCTAATTTGAGCCCAGGTACACAGTTACAGCCAACAGTTTTGTTTAATTAAAAAAAAAAAAATCTGCTAACTAACACACATTTCTCAGCATAAAACAGGCTATGTTACACCTTACCTGGTTGTGGTTTAACTGGTAGTTTACTATTTATAGAGCTTTGGTTGGTGAATTGATAAAGAGTTGTTACCAAGTAATTCCTCGCTACGTCAAAATAAGTTCCTTAACAAATCAGAGACAGCAAGTTTCCAAACAAGTATTTTAATTGTAATATTCAAGCCAAATATCAATATCACATCCACATTGTTTTCTGATGCATTCGATATGACGACTTAAATGTAATAACCAGAATATCATTTTAACTCATCTTAAATGTGTTAGGGTTAACTGTGTGTGGAAATGCAATTACACAAAATATAAACTGTTAAAATAGGCTCAAAATTCTACTTGTAACTTCAGTGTCACACTGTGTGGGAACTTGAGTGCAAAATTTTACACAAACTGTCTCACATTGTATCTGCATTACTTCACCACTGGACATTTGTTTGGTTTCATTAACAAAGTCTTGTTTTTCTTTTTACAAATGCAAAAATTGTTCAGTGTATTATTGAGGGTAATTTGAAACACATTACAGACCTGCATTGTAAACTAGAGTGAAATCCATCATTAACATAAATGTTAACAGAATCATTTTAACTCATTGTAACATTTTGTTGTTTAAAATCATGCGCATGACTTACCATTTCTTGCTTTCGGGGGGCTGCAAAGGTATGGTTCCAGGCTGAGGAGGATTCTGCCAACCCTATGAAAAGAAAAAACAACATGTCAAGCAGCTCCTCTTTTCACTATGAAATGTTTTTCAAGCATTCTAAGGACTTCAGAACATAAAAAAAATGCACAAATCATCCATTTAAAAAGGTTATTTAGCATATACTGTAATAAAAGAGACTTTATGAATAAATCTTAACAAATGATACATTTACATGTAAATAAAAAAAAAAAAATCCCATACTACACAACTATGTACAAAAGTGTTTTAGAATCACAAAACTCCTGCTGGGCGAGAAGTGCAAAAGGCATTGATTAGGGAATGTGCAGAAGATCACAGTATAGACAATATCTGTTATGCGCAGGAATAATACCTCAAGGTGTTGATGTAATGTGGTTGATTGCTGAGGCCAGATGCAGAAGAAAAGGCTGGTGCTGATTAGACTGGACTTCTGGTCCTGATACAGACAAACATGTGATAGGACAATTCCTTTAGATCATACAAGTTCTTTATATTCAAACATGTTAGATCTGTTGTGTGAGTATAATAAATTGTGAGCAGAGATATGAATATGCAAGAAAATAAACACAGTATGAATATTCTGATATATACAATGTGAACACTAGTAACAGTATGAATATTATGAAATGTAAATGAAGGGTAAACAACTAGAGGTATGATAAGAATTCAATGTACACACACTATATAACCAACATATTCAGTAGTACAAATATGGATATACTGGAAAATACATAACCAATATAGTCAGTGGTATATTCATTATTAAGAATCAACGGTATGGACGTGTATACACTGGGGGTCTGATTTAATCAGTGGTATAAACAAGTCTTACTTGTAAGTGAATGATAGCATGTTACTCACCTAGACGCTCCTCACTGTCTGGACTCTCTGCCGTTGGTGAGACAGGCGGTATTGCATCTGTACTGGCTCAGGTCCTGATAAAGACAGGTATGCTGAAATCTCGGGAGTAACAGTAATGTAAAGTGGTTACAACATGTTGAACCGATCGACGTATATTCAGTCGGTCTACTGGGTCCATACAATCTCAATTTACAGTCATCAGTTACAACCGCTAGTAACCGCTAAAACGTCTGTCGACAACGTCAATATCACCACCTGAAATGTTTGTCAGTACGGTTTGTCAGTCGTTGCACCGATTATACTTTTAGCTAAAGAGCTAGCATGATGCTACTCACCTGGCTAACAGGAAAGTTGCGAGCTCGGCATCGAACCGCATCTCTTTACTCTCAGGAGCCGTCTCCAGCGGTGGAAAGCCACGCCGAGATTTACTCGTGTTGCTTTTCTTTGCTGTTAAACGTGGTTTCTTGTCGGGAGCGGTCCTGCGGGATACAGATGAATATTACCTTTTAGGAGCTTCAGCCACTCCTGCGTTTCTGTGATTCTGACTTCAAGCTCTGCCGGAAGTTGTTCTTCGTGGGACTGAGGGCAGATTTGACGCGCCACTGACTCACACAGCCTCTAGTGTCACAAAGTGGTATTACAACACAGGAAAGGTCGGTGCTGGCTGGTTACCATGCTCATTTCAGTAGATAACTGAAAAAGAACAGATGGAGGTCTTGATCATCACATCGTCACTGTGGCTGCTTCACACACTGTTAATATTGTTAATTCATTTTTGAACTTTTTAAACTAATGTTCTGGCCACATCTTATATTGCACCTTTGCAGCACAACCATCAAAGATGACATTTAAAAAGTAAAGCTATATGTTCTTTGCCCACATTGCAAACTAACTTAGTTTTGACACTTAAGTTAAAACAAAGACATTGAGCTTAAACTTGACTGATATTGACACATTTGATGCATACAAAACATTTTGATTTGCTTTGACAGTATATAAATCTATGCTTGGAATACAAAATACAATCATGCTTTTTCCCTTATACTTACATTCAATTTGTGATGTAGAAACATTTGTATTTTGCCCATTTTGCATTCAGGCCAGTAGATGTGGCACTGTTCACATGAAGCATCAAGATATAAACCCTTTGTAGAACCACTTTGCTGAGAAAGGAAAACCTCAGACACTGTGGGACTTATATCCAGTATCAGTTGATTTCTGCAAGAAAAGAAGATAAAACAGCCCGGGAAATTTGACTTACGGAGTATTTCACTTACTGACCGCTCACAGAGCCAGGTTTCAGTTCACAGCGTCCACATATAAAAGTAGTCATGGCACAACGTCTTCCCAGTCTTTAGGTTATGATCCAGCCAGGAGAAAGGAGAAGCAACATAAAACCAGGTGTTAACAATCAGAATTTTAAACTTAGCCCAGTCCCCTACAATCACTACCAGCATCTAAAACCAAATCACAAATTACACACAAATGTTCACAAAGGCGGTAGAGGCGAGCTGTCTACCATGTCAGCCGCCACTAATGATGTGCGGCCAGGCTCTTAAACTCTCTTCCTCTGATGCTTAAACGGCCGCAGCTGTGGTGATGACTCGCAGGATCATTGCCGCACCAATAGGAGAAGCCGGCCGTGGAGTTGGAGGCTCCTCCTCTCTCCTCCGACCAATCCCGTCACAAAGTTCGTGCAGGCTGATTAGCATAGACAAATCACACTTTAAAATCCAGATGAACATATTTTTATATCATGCAGAAAGTTAAACAAGAGCAGAACTGATGACATAATTATGGAAGATTGCGCCGGTAGAGGATAACATTAAAAGTACTTGAACATTCCTGGAGAACTTTTGAATGCGCCTGCTGCTCGGTGCGTGTACTTCATTCCTCACGTTTCGATCTGTACAAAAGACGTTACTTTCGGTTTCATTCATGTCTAGAGACTTATCCTGACGCTGACCTCGGTCACTGCGGGTGTCCCTCAAAAAGCCTTTTGAAGCTGTCACGACTGGCCACAATAACCTCACACTGATGGTTTCAAACACAAATTTGTCCCAACCATCGCAAGACATGTATACACACATGTACATGCACTTACAGAAGTTGATCTGCAATAATGCTATACCACTATATCCCCATATAGATGATAGCTGAGTCATTCTGTGAAGCAGGTGCCATTTGGGTCTGCAACATTAGATGAGATGCATATGGCACAAAAATGTGCAAAAGTGTGTTTCCAAATCTTAAAACCATTAAGTCAAGTACTCTTGCCATGATATTAGATGAGAAAATACTACTTACAAAGACTAACATACCATTTTTAGCCATTTTTCCTTAGAACATGGCAATTTTCACATGTCCATATCAAAAATATCACCAATAAATGTAATGTTTCTTATCAAATCTTTATTATTGTCAGGATTATATGTGTGTCCTTATTTACATGAGATATTTATTTTTAATCAAAAAATTCTTTTTTGTAAAACTGATTTACCGCCCTGTCACACTAACATATTTTGTCTATAAACAATATACTGTTGCTTTTAACTGACATCACAAAGAGGAAGTGACATCAAATGTCTAAACAGCTGGTCTGTCCTCTCATCAGAGGAAGCTGAACTGGAAGTGGTTTTCTGGCATCATCATCATCATCATCATCATCATCATCATCACAGCCCATTTGAGAACTAAGGATGTCCGTGCAGTCTCCTTTGTCCATACATGAGGTCCTCCTTCTGTGGGCACCAGTCATTCAGTTTTCGGTGTGGATTCCTCTGAATGACAGTAAAAGACAAACACTTTGGTTCAGACATGGTGGATCACAGTTAATCACACACATATACCAGCTGTCAGGACAGGTGCATGAATACCTGCTTCAGTTGAGGACTCCTGTGTATGAATTTACAGTATTAAATGACAAACCCCCACAAGATAATGTTCTAGTATACATTGTGTACTCAATACGATACCAGCGAGAAGAGGAGACAGAAAATAAGTTAATGAGATAAACCTGAATGTTTTGCTGCATGTAGGAAAATTCTATCAGCGACTGACTTTTTCTAATAACATGAGAGTGAGATAAGTTAAACTATACTTATCCTTGTCCTGCAAATGTTTACATGTTTGGGACCAGGTACGGTTAGCATAACAAACACTAAGCTATCCGCTAGCTAGCTAGCTAGGTTAGCAAAGTGTTAACTGTCTCCGTTCTCCGGTCAAAGCACGTAGGGAAAAAACGAACTAGCTTTTTTTACTAGCATCATACACATTAAAACTGTAGGACGTTCAGAAAATAAACATTTACTTACCGAAAAAAACTGTATATCATCATCATCTCTCCAGTTTGTTAGTGACGAAGAATGAGCCATAATTACTGTGAACCGAAAACTCATTAAAACTAAATAACTAACAGCAAAACTGTCAGTGCTAAATTATTCTTCCACCGACAAATATTGAGGAAAATAATATTCAACACAACTGATTCAATGCGAAACGCTCACGACCCAAGCTCTCCTCCGGTGATCGACCTCCCGGCCTGCCGCGTCATCTGATCAATCATTGCAGACCAGGTATATCAATCAAACAGCCACGCCCCCAAAAATACCTGTTTTTAAGGCCTAATATTTAATTTTGGCTACCCATCTACTGGTTGAAGTGGGTCATTGGAAAAACCAAAGTGACAGACTTTATCCTCACTTCACTTTTAACAACAGACTTGTCAGAACCAGTACTTTCATACGAAAGTATTGGTTCTGGGAGGGCAGAGACCACCATTTTTATTTTTTGCTTTCTTTTACTTCAGTATTTGTATTGCTTTTGCTATGGCTGTTATGGTTTTGATTTGTTTTTGTCTATTTGTGTTGTAACAAAGGAGTGCAGCTGAAGTTCAGCAGTACTTCTGGCTGGGAGTACCGTGGTTTAGAATTAGTTTAAAATTATTATTATGTAACTTTAGTTTTTTTCTATTTTGTATTTTGTGAGTTAATAAAATAATGATAATTTTAAAAAAAAATCAATTAAGGGTTCCTGTCAGATGTTATAATAAAATTGGATAATAAGCCAGATAACAGACACAGGTGATGTAAAAAAAAAAAAAAAAAAAAAAGTGCTGCTACACATGCACAAACCACCAACCAATCAGTAACAATTCTCAGTCAAAGTCCTTCAGTCACTCTTTATGGCTGGCATAAACTTCAGAGCCAAAGTTCATATCTGGTCAATATGCATATTTAAACCAAAACAGCAACGTTTGCTTTGTGACATTCAGCATGATGATGGAGAGGGTGCTGTTATTGTTTGGACTAGTGGCTCTGGCCACTTCATACACTGTAAGTATTTATTTAATTTTAATTAATTAACTATAGTAAGCATTATTCTTCCATTAACTGTGTGATAACTTTCACTGATTTTGTTTTATGCAGTTACCAGTTTCCTCTGTGGTACCTGGTATGTCAAATAATTACCTTTAATAGAAGAAATAAAAGTTCTTAGATGTGAAAAGACTCTGAACCATGTCTGTGTTTGTTTTACAGAGGTGTATGAGAATGGTGAGGATGAGAACCCCATCTTAAACCTGGGTGAGTGACAATGTTTCACTGTTGATCCCTGGGCCATAACCCAGGGATCCCAAGTCCCAACCGGGACCCAAGTCAATACAGCGATGCTGTGTTTAAAATAATATGTATAATTTTGAGAAAAAATGGGTATTTAATACTGATGATGACATTTAAATAAAATGTGTCTGTGCCTGTGCTGTAGGTTCAGATGCCAACCTGTTTGAAGGGGACATTTTGGTTCCAGTGAGTTAAATTTTTACAGAAATGTTTTCTTAATTCTTTTTTTTTTTTAGAGAAATGCTGTTTCTTCATTGTTGTTGTTGCTTAATCGTTGCTGATCATTCACATCATCACATGCGTGGCTGTTGGGACAGCTTGTCCCAGCTGGTTATTGTTGTGTGTCTTTATTAGCCACGATTAGGTTTAAGATCACAAGTAAAGTACTTTTTAAACACCTTTGTTTCTGCAACAGGAAGGAAGGAATGCCCTGATTGACAAAAGATACAGATGGAAATTTCCAATCCCTTACATTCTGGGTGATGACTTAGGTGAGTGTTTTTAGTTGTATTAATATTTATTTATTTTGAGAATTGCAAAGTCTCACTGTTGTACGTGTGGCCCAGCGTTACAATACATTGATGTTAAGGCTGCATTTTCAACTTCTAACTGATGCACTCATCTTAAGCAATTTACACTGTTGGAATTCCTAATATTGATTACCCCCATCAGGATTCAGTGTCTCGCCACACTTGGAATTTAAGCAAAAATGCTTTTATTTTGAAAGAAGGAATGTGATGTTTTGTCACAGAACACATTCACACTTTCCTGTTTGTTTCTCTCACTCCTCAGATCTGAATGCCAAGGGCTGCGTCCACCAGGCTTTTGAAATGTATCGGCTTAAGTCCTGTATTGACTTCAAGCCTTATGAGGGAGAGAAGACCTATATCGAGTTTGAAAAGAGAGGGGGGTATGGCTCCAGCTTTGTTATTCTTTCTTCTTTCTTCTAGTTTTTCTGTTTGACTCCACATCTCCAGTGCCATTGATTTAAATTCTTCCCAGTGTGCATAACTTTGCTAAAACTAGAACTGAAAATCAACATTTTATTGTAGGAGGAAGGATGTGGCATTTCTTCTCTCAAAAGTGACATATTGTTACTTTAAAAGTCTCAGTGTAATCAACAACACAGCTCTAAAACATGCCTTAAATTAGGATTAAATCTGGCCAGATTAAGTCCGGTTATCTTTGTTTTCTAACACAAATGTGCCCCTCAAGGCGCCAACAATTCTACACATTAAGGTCAGTTTCAAAAGAAGTAGTATTCGGCGAACACTTGGCTCCTGAGAAGTTGAATTAAGTCTGAGGAAACAACCCCTGGTGATGTCATTCAGGGTCATCAGAGTTTTCTCAGCTTTGGTTTGCAGACTTAAAAATTTTTTCGACTGAAAACAACCGACTTGGGTCATGGAATTTAAAAGGTGTGCGCTTTTGCCAGGTCAGGTGCATCTAACAAAAATATGCTATTTGTTGCATTATGGGAAATGTAAGATCCAGGCCTTTTAGGAGTTGAACCAATACTCAGGACTAAAAATCCAGAAAACACGGCCTCTGCTTCTTCAATTTTGACTACTTTTGTATCTGCTGCCCATCACAAGTTATTGGACACAGTTTACGCTCCGTTAGTTTGAGAAATATGACCAAACATGACACTTAACTAGAGTACGGCATAGGAAGCTGCAGATCCAAAGGTCGCCGGTTCGGTTCCCGACTGGAACATGTTGCTACCTAAAATTACCAAGCATTGTAAATCTATCAAATATCACTTAATAAGTGATACAAATTGGATGGGGACTTCTTGTGAATGCCATACAGCCAAATAGCAGTTCATTGTGTTGTTTAGTGTTTACATAATGTCATATTTTTATTATTAATAATGAAATAATAATAAACTTTATATAGCAATGTAAGAAATATTTGTAAAAATCACCACACCTAGACACATATGTTTTGCATTTACTTTTGGATAGAATATATTTGATATTTATTTTTAAATTTCTGACCAATGAATACAATAAGTATTGAAAGTACTGCAACAATGTAATTCTGATTAGTTTGCATGCTTTCATGCAATGTGGAACTGTTTGAAATACTATTCTGTTCCTTTGATGTATTTTCATTATATGCTAGTGTTTGAATAAGTGAAAGATACTTCTTTAGAAATATAGAAAATTTATTACAAATTTCACACCTTAACCCCCCCCCCCACCTATAATTATATCACACATAATAAGAAATAAATGAAGTGTATGAAATAAAATAAATAAAATATAATAAATGAGCTAAAAATAAAAGATAAATAAGGCTAGGAAACTATTAGAATAAGACTAAAATATAACAAGACATTTTTTTTCTTTTAAAACTATTTACATTATATACACATAGAGACAAAGAATGTCACAAATCTATTTTTTATCTGCCCTTTTCCTCCGCATCTCCTCCATCCACTGATCAACTGGCATGTTGGCTTTTTTTCAGGGCGTGGGGGTGCAGCTGCGGGGTGCACCTGTACAGGTGGGAGAGGCGCAGAAGCAACTGGAATAGAGGCAGGCGAGTTGACCCCTTGAAGCAGAATACTACTGCCCTGCCTCTTCAGTCTCTTGTTGTTCCATTGAACCAGTGTTGTTTGACTGATCTCAAACAACTGCAGAGTAGTGCTCTGCATTACTGTGGCATTACCCGGGACCAGCTGCCGGATCTTCCTGTAGTCCGTGACGATCAGAGTCCATCTTGTCGGTGCGTAACTGCCCTGTTTTTTGGGGCTCTTGTGAATGTTACACAGTTTGACACAGACTGACTCTACCAGACGACTACAGCCTGGCCACTGAGCTTGGGATCCTGAAGATGCCAAGGAACAACGTGTCGTGTTCTCCACACCTGGTGTAAATTCAGGTCTCTTTCTGGCACACCTGAAGCGTCCTGTGGTAAGACAGACCTGGTGCCGCGCAGCATACACCGCTCGCTGCTGGTCATATTGCAGAAGGTTCTGCCTCAGGGCTATAATTATACTGGCCTGTTGGTTGCTGAGTGTTTGGCCAGTTTCACTCCTCAGCCCCACCAAGTACTCTGCCAGGCCGTCCACTCGGTCCATCCCTGGGATACCGCGCTCATCGACGGCCTGGAAAATATAAGAATACATCAAAATCAAGATCACAGGCAGAAAAGTAACACATCTGTCACAGTCTAACTTGTCACAGAATGACTTACCAGCTGTTGCTCAGGTGCTGCTGGGGTCATGGCAGGTTCCCCAGAGGGAGCAGCAGTTTGAGTGGCGAGAGTAGCTGGTAGGATGGTGATGTAGGGAGGGGCGGAGGCTGTGCTGGGGATGACAGCTCTTGGGCCAGAGGACGTGGTGTCGCGCTCATACAAAATCTGTTAAATGTAATAATATAAACATCAAAATAATATGATGACAAGCAAAACAAGAAGACCGCTGACACTTTTTTGATGCAACATTTCACAAAAAGACTTACAGGCTGTTGCTCAGGTGCGGCTGGGGTGATGGTTTGTGACCCAGCAGCAGCTGTAGCAGCAGAGAAAGTGGTTGTGAGGGTGGTGGGGAGAGGAGGGACAGAGGCTGAGCTGGTGGTTGAGGACTTCTTGGTCAGCAAATTGAAAGCCTGAAACAAACAATACAATTGAAATAAAAATTCACACTATACCACAAATAAAACAGAAGATATGTCACATAATAAAAACACTTACCAGCTGTTGTTGAGGTGGGGCAAGGGTGATGGGTGGTGAAGAAAAGGGACAAGCAGTTGCAGCGGGTGTGGTAGCTGGAAGGCCGGTAGGAGTTGGGAGGACAGGTGCAGAGCCAGTAGGGAGGGCTGATGGGCCAGAGTGACTATCTGTGCTCTCATGCACAATCTGTAAAATGTAATACTCTTTTAAAAACCAATTCTTATAAAACTGCATTTAACTAGAGTTTTATCATCGCCTTTTATCTATGTTTCTATTTCTTGATGGCGTTATGTTGTTTTTCTATGAAGTTCTTTGTTAACTTGTTTATGAAAAGTGCTATACAAATAAAGTTTAATATTATCATTATTATTATTATTATTACTATAATGCAATAAAATCAAAAATCATAAGCAAATACAGACATAGTACAATAAAAACATGACATGAATTATTACCAGTTGTTGCTCAGGTGATGCTGGAGCAAGAGCAGATGCAGGATCAGCAGAGGTCTGAAGAGAGGTTGGAGTTGGAACGTGGGCTGAGCTGCTGGTGACAGATGAAGGTTCAGAGGACAGGTCCAGTACTTCAACGGTTGGGTCTAAACCAGTATCTTCAAAGCCCTCATCTTCCAGCTCCTCCTCGGTGCCGACATCCTCCAGGATCTGATCGGTCTCCTCTGAGTCAGGATGTACATCCCTCAAGGCCTTTCCAGTCTGACGGAATAGGTCATCTACAGTATACCTATTAGCTCCCCTGGGACAGACAAGACAATAATAGAGAGAGGAAAATAAGCTTTCGCAAAATTCATAAAAAAAGATTATTCTATTTAATGGATACAACAAATAGCTTCATCATGATTGAAAGCTAAAACTAACCAGTGTAAACAGCAGGTGGCTGAAAAGAGGGGACAAGCTTCCTTCCAAGCACCCTGACACTGTGTGCGTTCACGCAGAGAGGGAGGGTTGACTGCCAGGGATGCAGCTTCACGGTCCTGGTTCCATCTATTGAGTCCTTCCCAGGAGGTACAGCTGGAAATTCAAGCCGTTGGCACTTGTTCCTTAAAGTTGTACAAATGTAAGCACAACTACACGTTATTTTGTTGTTTTTGTCATTTGAAAACATTAATTGTGTCACTGTTTCCAGGATTCTGGTAATAATAACAATAAAATAAAATGTTGAACTGTAAATATTTAATCTCGCTGATGAATAATGATTCATACTGACCTGGAATGAACCTGTTCACGCGTAAGTGAAAAGACTCAAGAGATGTGGAACCTCTGGCACGCCTGTAGTTCGGTAGGACAACGCCTGCCTTGGTGGTCGTCCCAGTCTGTCTGTAGAGGAGCACACCTGGTCCGTCCTGAATGCACTTAACATGCCTCTGCTGGACTTGCCAGATGTGCTGCATCCTCTCCTGGTCCAAAAGAGGGACACCAAGAAAATCTCTGCCCTTGACCCCGATCAACTCGTTAAGAAGCTGTGCAATCATGACAATCGTCTGCTGCTCTCCTCTTGTCTGCCCTCTACAGTGCAGGGCCAGTTCCTCCTTGGTGATCTGCTGGTCACCTAGATTTTCAGTGATGCCAGGGACACCTTCCTGTCGCAGCTGCTCCCGCTTGGCTTGCCGCAGCAAGGCGACATCTCCTCTGTCCCACTCAAAAATACAGCTGGACAGTTTGGCCATAAAGACAGGGTACAGAGGATGTGCATCCTTTGTACATCCAGATGCCAGTCGCCGCATGAAGGGGTAGATGTCAAGCTTGACAACCAGGTCTGGCCACCCACCAAATCTTTCTTTCAATTTGGTCTGTCCTCTGCCCTCCGTACAACAGTCACAGTCTACATAAAGTAGCCGAGGAGGAGCCACACCAGCATTGCTGTATCTGCGGACGAGGTCAGTTGCCACGATGTCCGAGGCAGGACCCTCCTGAGCAGTCAGGACACTGATAAGGATTTGGCCTTTCTCGTTGCTCACAGATGTAAGCCACAAGGCCGTCCCCTTGGCAATGCCCGATAGCTTCTTGGTGGTCTGTAATGGCACAGAAAAGACAGTGAATGATTAAACAATTTATTTAATTTATATGTGAGCGCTTGTATAATCGTACTATGTTTCATTTCTAAATTTCATATTTTACATGCATGTATTGCTAATGCTGTATTTTAGACTACTTTTGTTTATAATGTAGTAATTTACGGCGTTAACGGTTAAAAATGTTTACCTTCTTTGTAGAGTCCATTTTTAGGATACCGCCGAAGGTGGACATTACGCCGGCTTTGATGTGGTCCAGCCTGCTGAGAATGTCTCGTCCATAAACAGCCAGCCTCCACCTGTGTGAAGGAGTATCTACTGGTTCGGGTGGTTCATGCAGCTTGACAGGGAGCAGGCTTGGCCGGGCAGCAAAGTCCGAGCGTGCCCCAAGGTATCGGCAGAGGCGCTTAAGCCACTCCTCGCTGTGGTTTTCCCTCAGCTGTCTGATCAAGCGAGTGGGACTGTTACCGAGGACCCTCTCCCTCAGAAAGCGAATCACAAGCGTATCTGTATTAAGCAAAGGGAAAGAGAGAAAGAAGGGAACAAATATTAAAACCAGCTCATCTGTAGTGTGTTCAATGACAAACATCTGTGACCTAGGCTGAATTATCTCAGTATACTCACTTTCGAGTCAGGATCAGTCTGAACTCCGGCCTGTGCGCCAAATCCAGCTGGTCCGAGACAGTCTTGCTGGTGGAAAGGTAAGTTGTTTTGCAACCAACTGTACTGCACCAGAGAGTCTCTGTTATCATCAGGTAATACCTGTCGACATCCACAACGTGGCGGGTTCTCTTGTGGGCTCCGTAGCGTGCGAGCTGTTTTCCACAGACAGGACAGGTCAGCCTGACCTTCCATAGGTGGTATGGCATCCACAAGAGAAGGCGGTGTGTGAAAAAGCGCTCTGGATCGGGGGCCTGGTGATAAATGAGGGCTGGCTCTGGTGGATCATACCACGGTTTTAGGTCAGTGCGCAGCCGCTGGTGCTTCCAGAGAGCTGCTGAGATCCATTTCTGATCTTGAGCTGGTATGTGGTCTCGATCAGCTTTGTGGGCAGCCAGCAAGGCTCTGACCCAGGAGCAGTCTCCACATCTTCAGCCAGTGGCAGTGTATCAGGTGCAGGCTGGGCTGAAGGACCAGCCACAGGTGGAACAGCAGAGGAGACACCAGGAGAGGCAGATGCAGAGGTCACAGGAGCGAGAGGAGCAGAGGAGGTACCAGAGGAGATACAGGAGGAGGCGGCAGATGACACTTCCTAATTTATAATTCAAAAAAAGTAAATATATAGACATGATTACAAGCCACTCATGAAGAATGCTTGTTTCAAGTGTAGTTAAATATCAATGTGAAGAAAACAACTTCATTTAGTTTCTTACAGCTCCGGCAGTGGCCAGTGGAATGGAGGAGGTTGAGTCGGTTGAAGGCGCAGGAGAGGGAGGAAGTGAAAGAGGAGAGACAGTCTGAACTAACATCCTGGGACTGCGGGCAGGGGACGGTGTCCTCCTCGCCATCGCACTTGTCACAGTGCTGGACGACTCAGACGTTCCACTGACGGGCTGAGAGAATAAGAGCACAGTTTACAACATCATAATAAAAATAATCTATCATTATTAAGTGTTACAGTAAATAGGACCAGATCATTTAACATATCTTTGCTGAATGAAAATCCCACTATAGTTACCCAGGCATGAAAAATAACAGTGCGTACGTTGCAAAATCTAATTCAAACTGTGTCACTCTCCTTACATAACCTTAGTTGCACGTTTCCCAGCCAAACTCAGGTTTGGCTTTAAAGCGGCACCATGAGAGCCACCAAACCGTGGCTTTGTAAACTGACAAAAAGAAAAAGGTAACCTTAAGTGGAGTCCTGTACATTTTGTATAGTTAAATATATTAATTATATAAATATCAGCATAAGTAAATCCTCATCACTTACCGATGTCAAAGTCAAAATGGGCTTTTGAGGTGTCCGTCCAGGCGTTACGGTGGGTGACAAAGAAGATGTTGATGCAGATGAGGGTCCTGGTTGTGGTGTCCCCAAAGATGACACAGGGACAGAGCTGGAAGGCTAGAGGTTCACAGACAAGAAAGTGAAATGTTACAGAATACAACACCAACACTTCATAACTTTATGAGAGACTTCTGGTACCTTGTGTGTATGGAAACCACAGTTACCACAGGTCTGTGTCCCTCCAAACAGAGACATTTGTCCCCTCAGCTGCGTCGGACATTTCTCAATCTGTAACATTGTTTGACAGTGACTCATAAAAATGTGTCTCCTTTTAATATGACATAGCTTTGTGTTTTATGACAGTGCCCACATGACTTTGTCCAAGTTTACCTTCAGATACAGATCATGCCACTTTTTCCGGCGTGGTGCCGGCCTGTTTCCCGCCTCAGAGGGCCAGACCCCCGAGGCAGCAAACCTACGCAGGCGGGACATCCACTCATCATCACCCATAGCTCTGTGCCTCTTCTGTTTGGAAGCCATCTGCCATTAATCGAGAAGGAAAAGTTACGTGTACACCAAACCAGCTTAGGTTTATAATAATTCAGTTCATTACACAATATAACCATATCAATGTGCACAGTTTTATCTCACTATTACAAGAACACCTGCATACAAGTAGCATTTGTAAAGAAGTAAATTCTAACACATTTCATCTCAGTATAATAAAGTATAATATAGTAGTATGCCATAAGTGCTTGTTACATGCAATCACACTAAGTTTATTATCAATTAGTAAGCATATCCAAGTGAAGCCTTGTGTCACAACAGGTGCAGCACCTGAATACAAATCTCATTCATACATTATGCTGAAACCGCATAAGAATATGCTCTAACATTATACCGATGTTATACTGTACTGTTAACAGAACGTTATGATTATATATTGTGGTCGGGAAAAAAAAAACAAATATGCAAACTCATCTTACTTCTGAGCTTTAAAACCGGCGCACAAAAAGGAGATTATACATACACCGGCGGTATGAGAAGCTAAATGTCAAGCTAACTTATCTTATGACGAGTGTCAGCGCATTCGTTTATTTGCAATAAGAGTTCTCCACTCAAAGTTATCCATTTAAACAAATATTTATTTGCTATTAAAGAATCAAAATCAGCATGTACATGGATCCCCTCTGATCTGAAAACCACAGTCTGCAAGCAGTTAGCTGTGGCCAACGTCCCAGAGAAGAGTGTCTATCTTAACAGTTACACAGAGTTTTGTATGTATTTTTGTAACTATCTGATTGGTGAAAAGGTTGGGGAGAAACCATGGTTTAGACTCAGCTCTCCCTTCGTTGGTGCACAGGCTGGTCCCAGCCTCTTGGCACAGTGCCTCCTTCATCTGAGCTGTCCTCACCTAGAGAAAAAAACCTACTCTCCCTTTTCCTGTAACCGCCTCTTCACCCTGTTAGGAGTTGTTTCTTACTTTAAACATCTGAGGCGGTCACCTGTCATCCTGTTCTTCTGGTGTCTCCCTATGTGTGCGTGACTGCCTTGAGTCTCACCCTAGCGCTCCCCAACGCATAGCAACAGTAATCATCATAATACTAAAGAACAAATAATAAACAAATAATAAACAACACTCTCTTAATAATGCAACATACATTTTAATATTTCTCACAAATCCCTCCTTTTACACCTTTTAAGGTGTAAACCTCCATCAGTAGTAAGCAACAGTCACAGGCTACAGTACCTAGTCTTGTCTTCTCCTTGTACAGGTCATCCGTTGTGACCTGGAATCATGTAACCTTCTTTCCCTGTAGGTAGAGCACTCAATGAACTGTACTATTCTCCTTCACTAGCCCTCTCATCTTCTTCAGGATCAGAATCTCTCCTAGGACTGACATCAGCCCACCCTGGGATCCAGATTTCAGAAGCCACCTCCTCATCTCCCTCATCTTCATCATCTGACTCCATTTCTTTGCTCAATAAGGGCATCTGATAAGGAGGAGGATCCTTCTCTTTTGAGAGAGCGGTGGTGATCAGTCGGTTAATTAAAGTTCTAAGGCATGGAATGCAACAACAGCCACAACAAACTAAAATTGCCAAGAAACACCCAATAGAAACAACCAGAGACATAATCAAAGCTTTATATTTTCCAAAATAGCTGTCAAACCATGCCCCAAATGGGTCATCTACCCCAGAGTTTTCTGCTAGCTCCAGAGACAGGGAGGTGAGGCCTGCTAAGGCCTTTGTGATACTCCCATCTAGCGCAGTGTTGTTGGGTATGTACGTGCAGCAATACTCTCCAAACATCTTGCAAACTCCTCCTTTTTCAGCTAACAACATGTCCAGAGCCATCCTGTTTTGCCATAGTACTCGCAGAGATATTTATCTGACCATTGATGAGAAGCCTCTTCTGGTTGGCATTTCACCACTGCACACAAGTCAAACTTAGCTGTTGCATCTTGGCCTTCAGTAAACTGTATGTTAAGTGGGGTTAAACTGGAGGTGAGAGACCGTTTCGGTCGGTGGTGAGCTATAGCTGCAATGCTGTCAGTAGTATTGGTGGTGTGATTATTATTAACCTCCCACAATATAATGGGGAGTACTATGATTAATGATATGAACAAAAACACACACAATGTTCCCCTTAGCCCACACCAGCCTGGGTGCCTAAAGGGGTGCCATGGTCGTCTGTTTAATTCAACCATGGTGTTGGTGAGGGCCTTGTCTTTTTTTTTCTTTTTTTTTTTTTAGTCTATCTCCTTTGAACCCTCACCTTGTTCAGCCAAATCAGTTCTAACCTCCGCCAAAGTGCGTGAGGGTGGAGATGCAGGTGCACAATGTGTCAGGTGGTGCCAATTAGCTCCAGCTTTACCTTTTACCTGGACCGCATGGGAAGTTACTTCAGTAACTTCATAGGGTCCTGTCCACCTGGGATCCAGCCACTTTCTTTTGTGGACTTTCACACGCACCCAATCTCCTACCTTTATTGCTGGAGTCTCTGCTGGAGTTGCTTCGGGTCCGGCCAGCTGTACCTGTTTAGACAAAACTTGAATGAGATTAGTCAGTGCAGTCATGTACTCATCACAGCTCACCTGCCACACATCCAGAGAGGGCATATGACCTCCCTCTCGGGGTGGTCCAGGCATTGGCCTGCCCGTCAGCAACTCATGTGGTGTTAGATGTGTTTTTGAACCTGGGGAGGTCCTCATTGACATAAGCGCTAGAGGGAGTGCGTCCACCCACGTGAGCTTAGTGCCGTAGCATATTTTTGCTATTTTTCGTTTTAGCGTTTGGTTAGCTCTTTCTACTAACCCTTGTGATGCAGGGTGGTACACTGCTCCAAACCTGTGTGTTATGCCTAATGCTTTTTCTACTTCAGCTAGTTCTTTGTTGCTAAAGTGTGAGCCATTGTCTGAGCGAATGCTCTTGGGAACCCCGTACCTAGGGATGAGTTCATTCTTCAGCCACTTTACTACAGTCTGTGCAGACTCATTCTTGCAGGGAATGGCCTCTACCCACTTGGTAAATCGGTCCACCATTACCAGCAGGTATCTGTATCCTTTTGTTCTGTTTTCTGCTCCCATGTCCGTGAAATCTATGGTGATGTCCTGGAATGGTGCTTCTGGCACAGGGAACTTCCCTAGGGGGCACCTGTAGGCTTGCTTGGGGTTATGTTCATTACATGTGGTGCAGTCTGTGATGTAATTGTCCACTAGGGCGGTCATGTGAGGGTGCCACCAACATGCTTCAATGTTCTTCTGTGTCCTTTGTTTACTTTCGTGGGCTGGTCCATGGGCTTGCTTCAGTAGTAGGTGGCAGAGTTTTGCTGGAGCTACCAGTCGTCCATCATGTGACCTCCACAATCCATTCCTTTGTACAGCTCCTTTTCTTGCCCATTCACTCTGTTCATATGCTCCGGCTTGTTCTTGTATCTTGATGATATCTTCTTCCGTTAGAACAGGTAATGGAGAGGAGTCTGTGATCATTTGCCTGGGTGTGTAGCCTCCGGCTTCTTTAGCAGCTTTGTCTGCGGCATCATTTCCTTCGGCTATGTCGTTATCCAATTTCTGGTGTCCTTTACACTTCATCACTGCCACTTCTGCTGGTAGTGATATGGAGTGCACCAATTCTTCTAATTGCATCCTGTGTTTCACTGGAGTGTTGGCGGTGGTCAGAAAATTCCTCCTTATCCATTGTGGTCCATCTACATGCACAGCTCCATAGCCATAGGCTGAGTCTGTGTAGATGTTTACCTTTTTTCCTTCAGCCAGTTTGAGGGCCTTTGTTAGTGCGATTATTTCTGCTAGTTGCGCAGATGCCGGCTGTGGGATGATTCCTTGTTCTTTCGTGGTGTACTTTCTGGTGTATGGCTGCTGCTCAACCACCGCATATGAGGCAACATTTCCATTTTCTCCTTTGTAACAACAGCCGTCTGTGAACAGGATCATGTCTGGGTTCTGTAGTGGCTCTGTTTCCAGGTCTGGTCTGAGTTTCACTTCTTTTTCTGCTTTTTCAGCACAGTTGTGAGGCTGTCCATCCTCAGCATTTAGTCCTTTTGCCATGTTTACCCCCTCTGTGTGGTATGTGATGTGGGGTTGTAGTAGGGTCTCTGAGATTTTTGTTTTTCTTGCTGCTGAGAAAGTGAATGCGCTTGATCCCAAGAAAGCTACTACTCCATGGTCTGTGTTTATCTTCAGCTCGTGGCACATTACCAGGTGACTTGTTTTGGTGATAGCTTTTGCTAGAGCTGCTAAGTATCTGGTGCATCCTGCTTGTCCTACTTCCATATTGTCCAGTTTTGAGCTGTGGTACATCAGCACTCTTCTCTCTCCCTCCTTTTTCTGAAAAAGCACTGCATTTACCACCCCAGCTTTTTCAGAAACATCCAGATTAAAAGTTTTGGTGTAATCTGGGGAGGACAGAGCAGTCGCCTGGGCCAGTGCCTGTTTGGTGAGTGTGAAGGCTTCTTCGGCGGCTTGTGTCCATAGCAGTTCGGCAGTTAGGTTGCGATTTCCTGCCTCTGCTACTATGTCTCTCAGAGGTTGTGTGAGGTCAACATAGCAAGGGACATGGTTTCTGCTGTATCCCGTTAGCCCCAGGAAAGCCAACATCTGTTGTACCGTCCGCGGCTTGTTATGTGAGAGGATGGCAGATTTCTGGGAAGCAGTGAGAGTATGCGAGGAGTGTGAGATTTCCCGTCCCAGGAAGATGACCAGTCGTCTACACACTTGTAGCTTTAGCTTTGTTGACTTCTTCATCGCTTTTCGACACTTGCTGTTTTAACAGTCGTTGGGATAGTTTTCTTGTATTTTCCTCCTCTTGCCCCAGTCTGTCTTCATGTCTGCGGTGGTGGTGATCTAAATGTTCAACCCACAATTTATATGGGAGCTTCTGAAGTCCCACCACTTCTTTCAATGCTTTCTGGACTTCTTCGGGGAGGCCTCTTATGCACTGCATTCGCCACAGAGCCTGCATTGAGTCGCTGGAATCATGTCTAGCCCCCGTGTGTTTGGCCCACAATTCCGCTGCTCTCTTTAGATAATCCAACATGTCTTCATCCTTTTTCATTTTAACTTCTCCCACGCTGTCCACATTTCTTTCTGTAGGATATTCTCTTCTCATGGCGTTCCACACTCGGTTTCTGACAGCATTCAGAGAAGTGTTATCAGGTATTTCACTTGTCACGCCCCCTTCTTTTAGTATTTTCTTCGCCACTTCTTTCCCTTCGATTTTCCCTAGGAGGGCTCTCAAGTCTCCTACACACAGTGTCTCTCCCATGGTTTGGCTTTCTAAAGTAGTGATCCAGTCAGATGCTCCTCTTCCTAATGGTGGTAGCTTGGCCAATAAGCCTTCCATGTCCCGGTGTGCGAAAGGGACGTAGGCCGGGGCTCCAGTAGTCGTTACCCTTAATGGATAACTGCCCACCCCAGTAGGAGGTTCCTTTGACTCACCTTTATTTCTGACATGGGACCGGAGCTGCATGTGATGGGTAGATGAAGGGTTTCTTCTGGGTTCAAGATGTCCGTTAAACTGTCCAGTAATTACGCCTGCTACTGGCTGCAGATTCACACTCCTCCTGCCATTCGGGTCAGGGCCCTGTAGTGACCATGGTTCCTGTCTCTCCTCCTCTTCATCCTCAGTAGTTTCTTCTTCATCGTCAGCTGTGTATTGACTTCTGGCTGCCCCCATTTCAGCCACTAGGGGGGAAGGGCCAATGTCTCTCTCTGACCTGCATGAGGTATTGGAGGCAGCTGAGGATGCGTTATCAGCAAGGTTAGTGGAGAGTGAGCTCTCTAACTCTCCCATTCTTTCATTCATAATCCTCATTACACTCACTATTCTTCCTGTCATGGCGGCCATCTCTTTTTTTAAACTCTGGTTATTTTCATCAGTTGGCATTTCTACGTCCAGAACTCCTGACTTAACCTGTAATAGAGGTGCTTGGATGTTTTTTTCTTTAGTCTGTTCTTTCATTGAAGCATCGTGGTATGGGGGAGGCTCGACAGGTAGGGCTGGATACAGGGAGGGTGTCGTAACCTGGCTCTGACCCTTTTTGTTTTCCTCTTCTGGTGTGTGTGTGGTGGGAGTCATGACTGCCGTCTTCTCCCTTTCTGCCTCCCCTCGCTTATCTTTCTTTGACCTTCGTTGTTGCTTTCCCATGGTGGTGAGGATCTCACACAATGCTGTGGTTGTTACTTCTTTCTCTCTTTTTTTCTTCATCCTGGTATAGGTAGGGCCCCAGGAATGTTTTCCAGCTGCCTCCCAATCTGCTACTGCTCTTCTGTGTTCTGCAGAGGCTGCTGTGATGATACATAGTATTGTTTGGGGAGATGGACATGCAGCTTCAGGGTCGCTGAGGAGGAGACCTTGTTTTTCCCATTTTTTCCATATCTTGGTAGCTTCTTTTATAGTCTGTTTTTTATCCTTTTCCGTGGCTTTAGTTTCTAGTTCGCTCAGAACTTGTGCCTTTAATTCTCCTAAATTCATTTTTACATATGTTACTGTAGATACTATTTTTTTTTTTTTTTTCAACTATGTTTTATATCTTTTCACACTTATTCTGTTCTAGGGGTCCTTTAACTCTCTTACAGTTCTAGACAGTTTTTCAGCAGTTAATATGTCACAACAAATGTTGAAGCTATGGAGTGTTACAGTCTCCCTCCTTGCCCATGTCAATGACCTCTCACAATTCCCTCTCCCCCAGGCTCTCAATTCCCCTCAACAGCCAGCCAGTTTGTATGGAGTTCACCCGAGCAACTGACCCAATTGATGGAATGCTGCTTCCGTTATCACCGTTAGGTTTCCACAGCACAAGCAGTTTGCGTTAACACCGCAAGGTTTCCACTGCCTGTTTTTATTCCACCAAGACACTGCTGATCAGTACCCCCCTTCACCATTCAAACATACATTGCATGCATCACACTTCTAAAAAGGCCTCTTATTCACTGCCAACGTGTATGTGAATTCCCAACGTCTCCTAAGACTATGTAACTATTTGAGCACTCCGTTAGCGTTTTCACACACTATTTTGCTCCAAACAATACACGTCCGTCCGCTTTTTACAGGAATTTCCCCATACAATTTTTACTTTTTACTTTTTAATTTCGTGGTCTCCCCTGAGCTTGTGCCTCTGCCGTCGAGCTCATTAGGAGACACACACACACCTATCTCTTCCTGACAATGTAACAGACTAGACACTGCACGTCTACAGATGTGAGTTCTTAGTGGTACTTTTCAGACTAGCATGGACCGGTCAGCTGGCTCCAGGTACCATTCACGAACCAGAGAGTTTAGTCTTCCTCCAGTCTTTACTTCATATTATTCCACTAGCCACATCTCAGGTATTACAGAGATCCGATGTGTTCCAAACTTTTACATCCACTGATCACAATCTTAGGCCGTGCGTCAACAGTGATGTCTAATATCTTTACTCCAATTGCTATCCTCCCAACTTAAGGTTGTAGGTGCAGTTTCACGTATCTTATCTTATCTTTCATTCATTTACTTCATCTCTTTTTTTTTAATTTTGATTCTCTAATATTACACAATACAATGACAAGTATCTTTTAACTTTATTCACTTTGTCCCGTAAGCCACCTTACCTCCTATGTACTCACAGTAATTTAGATGTAGCCAATGTACAGAATTTTGGTTCTTAAGACAACAGGCTTCTGCTTACCTTGTTTTATGAGCGCTCTCGTGAGTGACTAGGAGTCCAGGGCTCCGGTCAGGTCCTGCTGAAAATCTTCAGTCATGGCCTGAGTCCAATTTCTCTTCTTGCAAATCACGTCGGGGTCACCAATTTTGTCAGCGCATTCGTTTATTTGCAATAAGAGTTCTCCACTCAAAGTTATCCATTTAAACAAATATTTATTTGCTATTAAAGAATCACAATCAGCATGTACATGGATCTCCTCTGATCTGAAAACCACAGTCTGCAAGCAGTTAGCTGTGGCCAACGTCCCAGAGAAGAGTGTCTATCTTAGCAGTTACACAGAGTTTTGTATGTATTTTTGTAACTATCTGATTGGTGAAAAGGTTGGGGAGAAACCATGGTTTAGACTCAGCTCTCCCTTCGTTGGTGCACAGGCTGGTCCCCGCCTCTTGGCACAGTGCCTCCTTCATCTGAGCTGTCCTCACCTAGAGAAAAAAACCTACTCTCCCTTTTCCTGTAACTGCCTCTTCACCCTGTTAGGAGTTGTTTCTTACTTTAAACATCTGAGGCGGTCACCTGTCATCCTGTTCTTCTGGTGTCTCCCTATGTGTGCGTGACTGCCTTGAGTCTCACCCTAGCGATCCCCAACGCATAGCAACAGTAATCATCATAATACTAAAGAACAAATAATAAACAAATAATAAACAACACTCTCTTAATAATGCAACATACATTTTAATATTTCTCACACGAGCGTAACGCGATAGTAAATCAAAGCAATTTTATCTTTTATTATCAACAGACACTGTGACCGTATGCAATGCTAGTGATTGATATTGATATAAACAGGTAGAAACAATGTCAAACTCTAAAAGACAGTTTAAAACCCTATTTAAAATATAACGTCGTTAACGTCGAGGGCGACGTCATAATCGTTTCTCTGTATATGCGTTTCTCTCTGTAATAAATGAATACAATAATATTACCAGTATCTTACTTTTTTGTGGTGAATTAAAACCAAAGTTCAACACTTGGCGTCTTCCGAACAATTTGAGTCGCTCGAGAAAAAAAATGAAAACGGACTTTCTGCGGCTGCGCGAGTAATTTTTGGAAAAGGGCCATCGTGATTGGCTGTCAGCAAAGATGGGAAAAGATGGAAATGGTGAGCCGTGATTGGTCCGCTGCGGTAAATTTTGGAAATGGGCCACAGTGATTGGCTGTGAGCAAAGATGGAGAAAGATGGAAATAAGGAGAGGTGATCGGACGAGATTATACAGTCTTTCGGTCCTCAGGTACCGCTACTCGATGCTCCATTTACAACATTTTTAGCAGGGAAACAGTCAATGTCCAGTCTTTACACTGCACAATCGTGAATGCAATTTAAGAATATAATTAAAACAAAAGAAAAAAGAACTGTGTGGTAAATTAACAATGATTCAGTTACCGTCTTTGTCATCTTTAAATATATATATACTTTTACTGCCGTAGCCACTGTCCACGACCTTCTCAGCAGCAAACAGCAGACAGACACGGTCCGAGAGCAGCTGGTGAACATAGTGGAGCAGTGAGAAGCTAAAGAGACAGATTTCCCTCAGGAGCTGGTGGAGACCAAACACAGAGCTAAAAGAGAGGGAACACTGGACTGAGATCATCATGAGACATCAAGTGACACCAACACCACTCCAACTGCAACAAATGAAATATAATAATTATAAGGAATTTCAATTAAAAGTTATGAATGAAGATAGAAAAAGTTTTCCTCCTGTCTTCTCTTCATCTCTTCCCTCCACAGTCTTTCCACCAACAGTCACACAGTGCGACACACCTGCAATGTGAGTGAGGTCAGTGTCAAACCTTCTGGCTTGGATACACTTGCTGCGGACGTATGATGTCGGCTGCCGGCCGTAGGCTCCGGTCCTGGGTACAGGTGGTCCCAGCAGAGGAGGTGTCCGAAAAGAAGCGGGAAGTGGTGCTGTAGTGAGGGGGGGACCAACAGCACTGGATGAGGGGCCATGCTGTTCATTGTCTGGAGGAGGAGGAGGCAGGCTCTTGCTGGAGGGCCCAGGCTGCTCCTCCAGGACACTGAAGTTAAAGGGCTGTCCTTGTCCCACCTGTACCAATGAGTCTGGCCAGCACCTGGAACACAAACAGACTGTTTTAGGACTTTCAGCTTCCATTAAAAGATAAATCACAGAACAGATTACCACACACCAACAGTTTTATGACAAACTGTTACCACTGAGTCAATTCAAAGAGCTGACCACCGAGTCCTCACGGTCGCTCTGGACCACGTGGCCACTGGGTGAAGACGGCAGAGCTGGTTGCAAATGGCCTCCATCAGGCAGCTGAAGACAGCTGGAAGATAAGATCAGAGAGCAGTGTGTGGTAATATAGATCTGATATTCATTAGAGGAAACAGTGATATCTGAAGTGAATCTCACCTCTAGAGACTCTCCTTCCCAGGACAGGAGGCGTTCTTCCCCGTCGCTGCCTTGAACTGTCACCTGGGCTGCCTCTGCTGGTCTCTGGGAGGGAAGACAACTCGCTATTCCTCCTGCTCTGTCTGGCAGGTGTTGCCAGGAGCTTGGAAGTACTTGGCACTGGCTTGAGGTTTTGGAAAAAGGTTTTGGACCAAAAGTGAAATTTATGTTTGAATGAAATGATAATACACAATATACATGATCACAAGCTATGAGACACATGCATGTACCTGGGGTGAACTGGTTAAGGTGGAAGCCAGAAGGTTGACTCCGCCCTTTGTCAGGTGTCGCCTGTGTCTCCATATGTCCCGGATGCAGAGAGAAGCCAGCAAAGAGACGTCCAGGGTGATGCGGAGATCCTGGATGAGGAGGGCCGTCTCCTCTGCCCTATGTGTCCTCCACCTTGGCAACAGTCAGGCGAGCATCCTGCGCTTCCCCTCCAGCTAGGACTGCTACGCCTCAATGAGATGGCAGGCAATCCAGCAGCCGTCCTGGAAAGCCAACACACCAACATTAACCCAGGCAGCTGTTTCGGGAGCAGCACCAGCGAGCTTCTTTGTGACCTGGAGAGAGAGCCAGAGAAAGGTTTCAAATGTTAATGTTAATATTTGTGTGTGAATTTAATACACACACAGCAGTGGTGTGAAAGCAGCTGTAAGAACATAAACTCTGCTTAAATTACACCTCATCCTAGAGAAACTCCCTGGTGGGAAGCACCTATTGGGAAAGAATACTAGAGATGCCTGTTGGACGGATCAATCAGTTAGACATACAGTGCATTTAGGTTCTATATGCTGTACCCGCACACGTAATGTGCGGCTAATTCTGATGATCAGTGCTAATGGAAATGCTAGCCCACCATTTTTTATTTGTAATCTATTGTTAGATGCTAATGCTAACAAGCTAGCACCCACCCCCATGTGTTCTGCTTGTCCATGCTTTTTTCACCAATAAAGAATAAGAAAAAAAAAGCTAATGCTAATGCTATCTATGCTAATGCTAGCATGCTAGCAAGCCGCCCCCCGCGTTCTGCTTGTCCATGTTTTTTTCACCAATAAAGAATAATAGAAAAAACAAAACAAATGCAATGCTATCTGCCAATCGCTAGCAAGCTAGCCCCCACCCCCCCTGTGTTCTGCTTGTCCATGTTTTTTTCACCAATAAAGAATAAGAAAAAAAAATGCTAATGCTAAAGCTATCTACTAATGCTAATGCTAGCATGCTAGCAAGCTGGTGCCCCCCTTTGTTCTGCTTATCCAAGTTTTTATCACCAATAAAGAATTAAAAAAAAAAAAAAAATGCTAATGCTAATGCTAACTGCTAATGCTAACAAAAACGGCGGCTAGCTCGCGCCCCCCCAGCACAGGCATTGCGCCCAGCAAGCAGAGCTAGCCGCCCGGCGGCTAGCTCGCGCCCCCCCAGCACAGGCATTGCGCCCAGCAAGCAGAGCTAGCCGCCCGGCGGCTAGCTCGCGCCCCCCCAGCACAGGCATTGCGCCGCAAGCAGAAGTAGCCGCCGGCGGCTAGCTCGCCCCCCCAGCACAGGATTGCGCCCAGCAAGCAGGGCTTAGCCGCCCTGGCGGCTAGCTCCAGCCCCCCCGCACAGGCATTGCCGCCAGCAAGCCAAGCTTAGCGGCCCGGCGGCTAGGCTCGCGCCCCCCAGCACAGGGCATTGCGCGCAGCAGAGCTAGCGCCCGGCGGCTGTCGCGCCCCCCCAGCACCAGGCATGCGCCCAGCAGCAGAGCCTACCGCCGGCGCTAGCTCGCGCCCCCCCAGCACAGGCATTGCGCCCACAAGCAGAGCTAGCCGCCCGGCAGGCTAGCTCGCGCCCCCCAGCACAGGCATTGCGCCCAGCAAGCAGAGCTAGCGCCGGCGGCTTAGGCTCGCGCCCCCAGCAACAGGCATTGCGCCCAGCAAGGAGAGCTAGCCGCCCGCGCGGCTAGCTCGCGCCCCCCAGCACCAGGCATTGCGCCCAGCAGCAGAGCTAGCCGCCCGGCGGCTAGCTCGCGACCCCCAGTGCCGGCCTTGCGCCCAGCAGACAGAGCTAGCCGCCCGGCGGCTAGCTCGCGACCCCCAGTGCCGGCCTTGCGCCCAGCAGACAGAGCTAGCCGCCCGGCGGCTAGCTCGCGACCCCCCAGTGCCGGCCTTGTCTGAACGACTTAGCCCCCGACTTAGCCCCCGACTTAGCCCCCGACTTAGCCCCCGACTTAGCCCCCGACTTAGCCCCCGACTTAGCCCCCGACTTAGCCCCCGACTTAGCCCCCGACTTAGCCCCCGACTTAGCCCCCGACTTAGCCCCCGACTTAGCCCCCGACTTAGCCCCCGGTTCAAATTAGGCTCAAAATGATTTCGAGCTCATAAAGTAATGTTTACAAATAATTCCAATATTTGTAGCTGGAAATCAAACTTTGTAAACCATGAAAATAAATCTGCTTAAGAAATTCAAGTTTGCATGTGTAAACAAATTGTGCTTGTGGCAAAGAGATTTCTATTTGTTGAGACTGTATGGATCAAAACTGAACTAATGATCAGTCATGAGGTTAAACAAAGACAAGGAATGAAGAAATGCTTTGTGGACATCTGTGTACAGAGATAAAGAGCTGAAAACTGTAAAACTCAGTGTGCAAGATTCCCAGTGTGTGACACTGACAAGTACAAATTTTGATCCTTGTCACTTCAATGTCAGTGTGGGAACTTTTGACCAGAGTTTTACTGTTTTCTGCTCTTTATCACAACACAGATGTTGACAAATCCATTTCTTCTTTTACAGTGTCTTTCTTTAACATTGATCATTTGTTGAGTTTTGATTCAGACTTTCAACAAATACAATTCTCTTTGACACAAGTGCAATTGTTTCACATATGCAAACACGAATTTCTCCTGCAGATTTATTTTACAGGTTTACAAAGGTTGATTTACAACTACAAACATTGGAATTTATTTGTGAACATCACTTTACAAGCTCAAAATCATTTTGACCCTAATTTGAGCCCAGGTACAGTTACAGCCAACAGTTTTGTTTAATAAAAAAAAAAAAAAAAAAAATTCTGCTAACACACATTTCTCAGCATAAAACAGGCTGTTACACCTTACCTGGTTGTGGTTTAACTGGTAGTTTACTATTTGTAGAGCTTTGGTTGGTGAATTGATAAACAGCTGTTACCGAGTAATTCCTCACTACATCAAAATAAGTTCCTTAACAACAAATCAGAGACAGCAAGTTTCCAAACAAGTATTTTAATTGTAATATTCAAGCCAAATATCAATATCACATCCACATTGTTTTCTGATGCATTCGATATGACGACTTAAATGTAATAACCAGAATATCATTTTAACTCATCTTAAATGGGTTAGGGTTAACTGTGTGTGGAAATGCAATTACACAAAATATAAACTGTTAAAATAGGCTCAAAATTCTACTTGTAACTTCAGTGTCACACTGTGTGGGAACTTGAGTGCAAAATTTTACACAAACTGTCTTTCACATTGTATCTGCATTACTTCACCACTGGACATTTGTTTGGTTTCATTAACAAAGTCTTGTTTTTCTTGTTACAAATGCAAAAATTGTTCAGTGTATTATTGAGGGTAATTTGAAACACATTACAGACCTGCATTGTAAACTAGAGTGAAATCCATCATTAATATAAATGTTAACAGAATCATTTTAACTCATAGTAACATTTTGTTGTTTACAATCATGCGCATGACTTACCATTTCTTGCTTTCGGGGGGCAGCAAAGGTATGGTTCCAGGCTGAGGAGGATTCTGCCAACCCTATGAAAAGAAAAAACAACATGTCAAGCAGCTCCTCTTTTCACTATGAAATGTTTTTCAAGCATTCTAAGGACTTCAGAACATAAAAAGATGCACAAATCATCCATTTAAAAAGGTTATTTAGCATATACTGTAATAAGAGACTTTATGAATAAATCTTAAATGATACATTTACATGTAAATAAAAAAAAAAAAAATCCCATACTACACAACTATGTACAAAAGTGTTTTAGAATCACAAAACTCCTGCTGGGCGAGAAGTGCAAAAGGTATTGATTAGGGGAATATGCAAAAGATCACAGTATAGACAATATCTGTCATGTGCAGGGAGAATACCTCAAGATGTTGATGTAATGTGGTTGATAACTGATGAGGCCAAATGCAGAGGAAAAGGCTGGTGCTGATTAGACTGGACTTCTGGTCCTGATACAGACAAACATGTGATAGGACAATTCCTTTAGATCATACAAGTTCTTTATATTCAAACATGTTAGATCTGTTGTGTGAGTATAATAAATTGTGAGCAGAGATATGAATATGCAAGAAAATAAACACAGTATGAATATTCTGATATATACAATGTGAACACTAGTAACTGAATATTATGAAATGTAAATGAAGGGTAAACAAGAATTCACATTCATAAGAATTCAATGTACACACACTATATAACCAACATATTCAGTAGTACAAATATGGATATACTGTAAAATACATAACCAATATAGTCAGTGGTATATTCATTATTAAGAATCAACGGTATGGACGTGTATACACTGGGGGTCTGATTTAATCAGTGGTATAAACAAGTCTTACTTGTAAGTGAATGATAGCATGTTACTCACCTAGACGCTCCTCACTGTCTGGACTCTCTGCCGTTGGTGAGACAGGCGGTATTGCATCTGTACTGGCTCAGGTCCTGATAAAGACAGGTATGCTGTAATCTCGGGAGTAACAGTAATGTAAAGTGGTTACAACATGATGAACCGATCGACATGTATTCAGTCGGTCTACTGGGTCCATACAATCTCAATTTACAGTCATCAGTTACAACCGCTAAAACGTCTGTCGACAACGTCAATATCACCACCTGAAATGTTTGTCAGTACGGTTTGTCAGTCGTTGCACCGATTATACTTTTAGCTAAAGAGCTAGCATTGATGCTACTCACCTGGCTAACAGGAAAGTTGCGAGCTCGGCATCGAACCGCATCTCTTTACTCTCAGGAGCCGTCTCCAGCGGTGGAAAGCCACGCCGAGATTTACTCGTGTTGCTTTTCTTTGCTGTTAAACGTGGTTTCTTGTCGGGAGCGGTCCTGCGGGATACAGATGAATATTACCTTTTAGGAGGTTCAGCCACTCCTGCGTTTCTGTGATTCTGACTTCAAGCTCTGCC
>PVUN01001198.1:0-10785 GCA_002994505.1 Seriola rivoliana
GGGGGGGGGGGGTACTGAAGAGTGGTTTTGGAGTATTTCAGGTTTTAGGACTGTGCATTAAGAATTTATGGGATCTAAGTGATGCTAGTTTGAGATTACGGCAGGGGAGGGGTTCACTCAGCTGTAGAGTGATACTGCTGCTTGGCAGGAAAGTGGGGGGGGGGGCAAGTCAGCACTTGTGTGTACCACTTCACAGAGGGGGGTGTCTCTCAGATGCACACAAACACAGGAGGAGGGGGAAGCAGAATAGTGGGGGGTCGACAAAACCTGGTCTAGAGAAACATCCGGCTCTGAAGTAACAATATCACCTGTGTAAACACAGCTATGAATGTGGGTCATTTACAGATTATATTTAATACTGAATCATTTCATCATGTCACCTGTCCAGCACGCTGCTGTTAAACCGACACACAGCTGCCGCAGTGTGCTCTGGGATGAAAACTAGCGAGCTGCAGCCTCAGAACAAGTTTCAAAAACACTAATCACCGATCGAAGCGTCTCACGCTGAGGCTCATGATGTGGAAGCTGATGGTGTAAGAAGGCTGCCAAATTTGTGTATTGCATTTGCTTTATGTTTCCATCATTACAGAATCAGTCAATAACAGTGATTTGTTCAGTGCTGTTGAAGTTTTCTACTTAAGAATGTTAATACATATACATAAGTACATATGAGAAAATTAAACATTGTTAATTCTATTGTTAATTCATTTTTTTCTCTTACAAAATAACAAAAAGTACCGATAAGAGAACCGTTAAAGTGCCGGATCTATAAACAGTATTGATAAAAGTAAAATCTTAACGATACCCATCCAGTGTAAAAAGAGTCAATCACCTTTTTTAACAGGTTTACCTGCGTTAAAATAACCTGCTTTTACCTGTAAACATTTTTTAACTTTGACAAGTAGATTATAAACATATGTCTGATCGTTGCCTTTGATTGTTCACAGTCAGAAACGGATATAAAGCTCAGTAGCGGTGTTTTTCCTGCTGGAGGAGAGCTGCTCTTTAACTCAGTGCAGAGGTTCCCGCCCGAGGACGTCCTCTATGTTCACATTACATGTCTGCTTCTTTAAAAGCATCTGTCTGCTTCCAGAGCCCTGGAGCAATTCACCTTTTCTTTCTCCACCTGCTGGTAGACTCCAAAATCAACCAGCCACTCAATTTATTATTTTATTTATTTATTGCCAGAAACGTCCTGGTTTTAACCAGCAGAGTGTAACTGCATGAGAAACACAATACAAGGTCTGCAAAATTCAATTTATTGATTGATTTATTATTTAGATATATAGACTATTTCATAAGGTAAATATTTAAACTTAACCATGAGCTGATGGAAGTTCTATTTGATGAGCAGATTAAACATCCTCGCCGCTCCGTGAGCTCTGGCCTGATGCTGGAGCTGGACGGCAGGACTGGGGTCATAGTCCTCCACAGAGGGAGTGAAGAGCTGGACGGTCTCGGTCAGCAGGTCGCAGAGAATCTCTCCAGCTTCATCTGATCGAGGTCTCTCTCACAGTCTGCTACAGAGGCTGAGAATGAGGTCGACCAGGCCGAGGATGTCGGGGCATGCCCAGGTTTTCATGTGGAGACTCTCCGCTCGATGGATTCGATGATGTCAGGTTGCTCTGGAAGTGTCTGTATAATTTCTTTGTTTCTGATTCACCAAATTCTGAAAAGAGAAAGGATATTACAGACGTATCTTCAGTTCCCAGGAGTCCCATCAGTCAGACCGGCTTGGCTTGCCACTCCTCTTGTCCACTGACCTCCTTCATCATGTCATCTGTTGCCCGGGCGATGGGCGTTCATGGTGTGTTATGGCTTCAAATGTGACGACATACTGAGCAGAACGTCGTCTGCCTCGTCTCCTTGTGAACTAACCAATCAGCTTTTCTCCGTTTCTCATTAATAGAAATGTTTTTTGACCTTCACCTTTGCGGCCTGTATCTCCTCCTGGGAGTTTTTCTCAGTTGACCTTTTGACCCCTGCAGTTTTTTTTTTTGTTTAGCCTGTTACATTAGCTGCTTGACCTGAGGTGAGTCTTTTTAACCGCTGGTTGCTCGTTAGTGGCGTTGTGGCGTGTCACATGTTGCTCTGTTAGAATTACATTGTTTGTTGTTTTTATGCTGTTTTTATTTACCCACCACCGAGCACATTCACACGCCGCAGCACGAAAATCACCTGCATTTGTCGGGTGGAGGGTGCGAATTCCCAACTCTGAGTAAAAGCAATCATTACTGCACCCAAGCAATGTGAGCACACACTCCCACTGACACAGTCACACACACATTGTCCAGCAGGTTATTAGAGCGGCAGTGTAGCTTATTACCCTGCCTCAGCACCACTCAATTATTCAGCCTGAGTCCACGGGGAGAGGAGAAGCAGCTCAGTGTGCTACTTACAACACGCCTAAGTAGGCCAAAGAGACTGAAACTAAAGTATGGCACCGAGACGCACCGCAGCATCACCGTGCACACCGTGGAAACTGGGAACTCCGAGCGCAGACGACACATCTTCAGAGACGCTTCAGCGATTCAAAGTGTGTGTGTCTCATGGTTGAGTCACTGTTGGTGAATGTGTACAGACACAGGAGGCTAAACATCGGCCCAACTCTGACCTATTACGAGCATGGCTGTCATCAGCTGATGGATCCATACTAAAATATTTCTTCACCCTTTCCAAATGTATCCTTCCTGTTGAGCCCAATTAACACAAATAAAGCCGGTACGTCTCCGGTCGCATGCACCTTTGCTAGACTGCCTCTGTACACACAAGCCACAGAGGACAACAGAGCCTCGCTTCATCCCTCAGTAGTTTATTAAATGTCTTTGCAGGCGTGTGGAGAAATACAGAGGGGAGGGGGAGGGGCTGAGAGAGAGAGGAGAGCGAGCAGATCTATTTTGGAGAGAGATTAAGAAGAGCTGTGTGGAAGAAGAAGCCCTGACCGACCGAGCCGTGATCTGGGGACTTATTAAAGACTCTTATTAAAAGTTAAGGAAGGCCCTAAGAACCTTACAGTAAGAGTGGGGGGGGGTAGAGGAATCACAGTGGGTGGGTGTGTGTGTGGGGGGGATCAAGTTTAAGCTCTTTCTTTCCTCCCTTCCTTCAACCTATTCTTTCATTCTTGTCTGTTTTCTCTCTCGCCCCCCCCCCCCCTCACTCTCCAACCAGGTCAGCTAAATAAAGTCCACAGTTTTAACCTAATTTCTGACAGCCCGAAGACTTCGCACAACACGACCACACGCACCTCGTCATCAAGTGCTAGTTATAGATCTCAGAGCGAGTCCTTTTCTTCCTGTGTGTCCGCGCCGTGTGCAGCACAGTCCCCGAGCTTAACAAAGGCCAGTGCCGGCTGATCTGAGGCCAGTGCTGGCTGATCTGGCGCGGTCCTGTGTAACTGCAGCCTGTCCCGTGGAGAGTCGAGGGAGTGCTGTTCCACCTGCTTATTGATCAGTTCAAAGATAAGACCTGCTAGAGCTAAATATCTGACGCCAAGGCGGGTGCTGGCTTAGAGCTGCCTTTCTACCTTCCCTCCAACCCCAGGGAAGAGGATCGAAGACCTCACTCTGTGTGTGTGTGTGTGTGTGTGTGTGTGTGTGTGTGTGTGAGAGATAGAAATGAATTAAACAGCCAATGACAAAAAAGTGCAAGATATCCGTCACTGTTTTGCCTCTTCGTTTCTCCCTCTCTTTAAAATGTTACCCATCATCAGCGCTTTGTCCTTAAAACCAGAACAGGCAGGAAGCATAATGGAAACCATGGCAACGAGACAGCAAACAGACAGCGCTGATTGAGATGAGTGAGAATAGATGGATGTATGGATAGATGGGATTTTCTGAGAGGACGACTGAAGGGGAGGTGAACTGAGACGATATGTGGGAGAACAGAAATAAGATTCTCAACACTAGTTTTCAACACCCTCCCCCCTTACATGCATGTTTGAATAAGACACACACACACACACACTCACATTACACTGGAACTTCATTTCTTAGGCAGATCTGTGGGACATGGAGGCATAATGTGAGCCGGTGCTTTGGTTTAATAAAGGCTCTGTGGGTTTTTTCTTTACAATTTCCACGTCTCAGTCATCAAAGTTACTCATTAAACATGTACAGCCTACAGAATTCAGATGGAGTCAAACCAACGGGAATCCTGCAGTTATTCCCAGTCACTAAGGTTTTTGGCACTAAGTCTATTTTGTGAACCTCAGCGAACAGCATGTAGTGGCTGGCATTAAGATTTCCTCAGATGTTATGCCGGTTTTCCCCCGGCAATAAGCTGGAATTATAACGTCAAATTTAAAACAAACGTCACAGGAACAAACGTATAAGGATTAATGTGAAATTATTCTAATTTATTCCAGGCTTAATCCCTCATAATATCCCTGGTAAGTAGCTGTAAGCAGGCAGACGCACATACACTCAGTCTTCCACACACACACACACACACACACACACACACAAATACAGTATAGCCACTACTAGGAGGGAATAATCACACCATTCCTTTCTTGTTCTGACACATGAAACAGCGGCCGAGTAAAGCAACACTGTGTGGATAGTAAAGAAAGAAATGAACGATAATGTGTGCAAATTGGGCTGCTCCGCTGTTGCCATCTTGTGCACGCCGATTTACAGTTTGATGCGATTCGCACATCTGAAACGTCCTTCTCACCACTCTTAATGCAGTTCTCATGGTACACTGAGTAAGATGATAATGTCTGCGACGAGACGAGGTCTGATCAGAATAATTTAGTTTACCAATAAAGAAGTTAGTAGATGCCGTGATAAATGAACAAAACTATATATTTTTCCATGAGTGGCAACAGAAACAATGGCAGGCCTGAGCCTCAACCTGAGATCTCAAGACACATTTCAGTTTAGGATTAGCAGTGCCTCAGAAACATGATGGTAAGAAGTGATAGTGCAGAACAGGTGCAGGCTGTAGGAAATGGTGCGTTCATGTGTTTGTGAGAGGCTCAGAAATCTGACAAGCCAGCTACATTGTGTTGAAATCAAACAAACCAGATGAAACCCTTTTATAAGCTCATTAATAAGTGTGGAGAGCAGCAGCACTGAAGGAGTTATCGTGGAGGCCATCAACACGCACCTCCTGTGTTCGCCTCATGTACAGCACTTTAGGTCTAAATGCCCAACCAGGCCTGTCACAGTTTGATGAACTTGCCTGACATTGACTGACAGTGTTTTGGCCTGATATTGTTCTCTCCCACGTTCTTGATGGATTCACAGGGATCACAGAGGAGGTGAGAGGAAGAATATGATGCACTGCTGCACTGATGGACACAGAGATGAGGAAATAAAAAACAGACTGTGTTGGGGTTTTTTGACAGTGGATGGCCACTGTAAATGTTCTAAAACCTCTTGTAAAGTGTTATGTCTTTATCACTAAGTAATAACAGGCAAATGTAGGATTCTGAACTCACAATGTGTATTTAAAGTAAAATTTTTAATGTCAATATTGATGTCATTGTCACTGAGTAAACTACACTATAGCATGCTGTTCAATTTACTCTCATGTTCACGATCTTCATACACCTACGCTGAGTTGTAACTTGATGTATGTGCTCAAACACTGAAAGCCACGAGTGTCAAAGCACCTGAGGAAGACTGATTTAAACCATTTCATCTCATCTCATTTCCACATCCTCCAGTCTCCCTCTGCTTCTGCAATCTTCCCTCCCTCGCTCCCTTCATTACACTGCACCCCCCCCCCACACACACACACACACCCCACACCCCCTCGTTGAAGGACCAGGAAGAGAGCTGGTTATTGAGATTCAAATGAACACTGGCAGAGAAGCAGATGCAAAAAGAGGGAGGGGGTAAAGAGAGCTACAAAGTTTGTACCTGACGTCGTTAGTATTAATGTGATTCCACTGCGAGGGCTGGGATCGATGCAGTCAGATGAAGGACTGTGTTAACATCCTAATCTCTAATAGCATCAGAGCAGCCAGACTATAAAAAACCTCCACCAGTTCAGCCATGAACACACACACACACACACACACACACACACACACAGGCATAGATCAAGGTGATAAGGCAAACAGAGAGGACACGAGGAGCCATTAGAGGGAGACCTGTACTGTGTGTTGAAAGAGAATACCCAGATAGCCCCGATGACCCCACGCCAGTCTGTTCATCACTGTGGTTCAAACAACAGCAGCTCGGCTCCCAGGAAAACCACAGACCAAAAACCATTTTTAAAAAAAGCTGTTTTAAATGTTTTAAATCATCCTCAGTTTTTTTTTACTAAAAAGTGGAGGTCAATTTTCATCCATGGCTGTGTTAATTTCTGAGCTCTCTATAATGAAAAGTCAAAGCTTTACTGAGGGAAGATGGATTCTCTCAGGCTAACACTGTACAGTGACTAATGCAGACATTAGCTCCAACATTAGCTCACATAAAAGCTGCACCAGACAAGATTTTGTATGTGGCTAAAAAAGCACTGTGTTATCAACCTACTTACCAGACTGCACCACAGAGGAGCAACCTGAGCACCACAGTATTGCCCTATTTACTAAAAATAACATTTGGTGCCAGGTATGTACAGTGAGGGAAGATACACAGGAAGTGCAGTGAAATACAAACAGTGATGCTAAACAGCTGTGACAGAATTTACTGAGATGTAAATGAGTAACTGCTGAACGGCTGTTAAACTGGCTTTTGTAACAGCTCATGAAGGTCACTGTAACTTGCGACAGCAGACTGTCCAGTTGTGACAACAGCAGTGTGTCAGATGTGCCCATGCAAGGGCATAGGTTTGCACATGGATGGTCAGGACATGTCCCTACCAATATTTTGGGAGGACAGAACTGTTCCTACTAATATTTGAGTGAACTACTTTCGCATGTTTTGAGTGAAGTCATATTAGATCGTTCCAATGAGTCCTCCAAGAGGCTACGTCTCCAAGACAACCGATTTAGGCATGCTAGCATTTAATTGGCTGAAAGGGCGGGGGCTATCTGAAAGCTCAAGTCATGTGAAAATATCACAGTGGTACCTGACGTCACCAGAAAAATGTCAACTGATGTTATTTAACCATGTTAGCTAGCATTAACTAGCAAGCTAACGCTGGCTTCTGTCTTTCTGTAGGTTAGCAGTCAGGTTGCTAGCAGGAGTAAATATGGCAGTATGGATGTATCAAGGTATGAGTGTAATTTCTGTTCAAAAATACCATGAAAGTGTCACCATGAATACTATGAGGTTTTTACGCCTTAATATACTAGGATTTATTTATGGGGCAGCACAGTGGTGCAGTTGTCTCATTGTCTCACAGTGAGAAGGTTCTGGGTTTGAACCACAGGCCAACATATCCCAAGATTCATTGCGCAAAGCAAACAACACTAACAAATGTAAGTATTGTCTTTCAGCTCAGTTCAACAGGTTACAGTTCAACGATACAACCGTTGAAGCCAAGGGCCTTAAAACAAGTTTTTGTGAAAAAAAGTTGTGTGTTGTCAATGTTGCTAGGCAACAGGAACCGCTTTACAACGCAGCAGCAAATGCACGCACAGCTGGTGATGCACAGCTGGTGACGCACAGCGTTAATCCTCTGTAGCCCAGACCATCTCATTTCCGTTCAGCCCAGGTCTACAAAAAAGGCTGTCTGTCGCTTTAAGACTGTGAGGAATGAGTAGCCTGTGACTGGCCAGCAGAGGGTGCGCCTCCTGTATTCTGCCTAGCAACTCAGAAGAAAGAGACCAGCCTGCCAGCAGCATGTAGTGTGCTCACAGAGTTTTAAGTTAAATAGTTTATTACCAGTTCGGTGTAAATCTGTTGCATTTCCCGTGTGATCTGTGCGTCCATGAAAACTGTTACTGTCTTTTTTGTTGTGATTGCATTCACTAAATTTAAGTTTAATTAGTGTTGAAAGAGTAGGAGTTAGCAAGGTATCAGCTCATTCCCGTTTGGAATGAGCTTTATTGAGACAGCAGAAATAGTGAATGTACATATAATAAGATTACACAATTCATACAGGAGATTGCCTTTGTTGTTTGATATCACTGTTTATGGATCAAGCATTTAAGTTAGAGCTGTGTAGTGAAGTGATGTGTTTTAAAGGAGTTAATAAGAGTTGACATACCTGTTATTTATTACACGGATATTCAGATATCATAGGTAGCATGTATATTGTATATTGTTTTATTACCTGATTATGGGTTTTTATATTTTTCATTCTGTAATGGGTATGTTTCAGAAAACACATACACAAGTTGTCATGGTTTGCCATGGCAGACACTTTTTGTTAGAGTTTGTTTGGACTTTTGTCACTTCCTGTTTTATTTTGCAGTCAGTTTCCTTGTGTGTCTCAATGTTACTTCCTGTCTTGGTCCTGTTTCTCTGTGTGGTGATTGTCTGCCCCGCCCTAATGTGTTTCACCTGTGTTCAATCACCCTTGCCTCCCTTGTGTCTATATAGTCTTTGTGCTCCCCTTTGTCTGTGTCGGTTCGTCTGTTGATCTCTGGGTTTTCCTCGATCTGTTCATGTCTGGTTTGTCCTCATCTGTTCACGTTGCCTGTTCATGTCTGGTTTGTGCCCAAGCTGATCATGTCTGCTTTGTCCTCAGTCTATTCATGTTGCCTGTCCATGTCTCCTGTTGTCATCCCCTGTGGTTCCTCGTGTTTTGGCCTCTTGTTTACATTCTTGTGTTTCCCTGTGCTTCACCAGTTTTGACGACTTACTATGTTATAACTTTTTATGTCTTATTATACTACGACATTTTTTGGCATTTTTAAACCTTACTATATTTTAACTTTTTATGCCTTAATATACTATTATGTTGTATACCTTACTATACTATGATGTTTTTTGGCATTTTTATGCCTCATTATACTATGACGTTTTATACCTTACTTTAGTATGACGTTTTTTGGCATTTTTAAGCCTCAGTATACTATGACGTTTTTTTGCATTTTTATGCCTTACTATACGATAACGTTTTTTGGTATTTTTATTCCTTACTATATTTGAACTTTTTATGCCTTAATATACTATTACTTTGTATACCTTACTATACTATGATGTTTTTTGGCATTTTTAAGCCTCATTATACTATGACGTTTTATGCCTTACTATATTATGACATTTTTTGGCATTTTTAAGCCTCATGATACTATGACGTTTTTTGCCTTACTATACTATGATGTTTTTTGGCATTTTTAAGCCTCATTATACTATGATGTTTTTTGGCATTTTTAAACCTCACTGTACTATGACGTTTTATACCTTACTTTAGTATGACGTTTTTTTGCATTTTTATGCCTTACTATATTTGAACTTTTTATGCCTTAATATACTATTACGTTGTATACCTTACTATACTATGACGTTTTTTGGCATTTTTATTCCTTACTATATTTGAACTTTTTATGCCTTAATATACTATTACGTTGTATACCTTACTATACTATGATGTTTTTTGGCATTTTTATGCCTTACTATACTATGATGTTTTTTTGGCATTTTTAAGCCTCATTATAATATGACGTTTTTTGCCTTACTATACTATGATGATTTTTGGCATTTTTAAGCCTCATTATACTATGCTGTTTTTTGGCATTTTTAAACCTCATTATACTATGACGTTTTTTTGCATTTTTATGCCTTACTATACTATGATGTTTTTTGGCATTTTTAAGCCTCATTATACTATGATGTTTTTTGGCATTTTTAAACCTCACTGTACTATGACGTTTTATACCTTACTTTAGTATGACGTTTTTTTGCATTTTTATGCCTTACTATATTTGAACTTTTTATGCCTTAATATACTATTACGTTGTATACCTTACTATACTATGACGTTTTTTGGCATTTTTATTCCTTACTATATTTGAACTTTTTATGCCTTAATATACTATTACGTTGTATACCTTACTATACTATGATGTTTTTTGGCATTTTTATGCCTTACTATACTATGATGTTTTTTTGGCATTTTTAAGCCTCATTATAATATGACGTTTTTTGCCTTACTATACTATGATGATTTTTGGCATTTTTAAGCCTCATTATACTATGCTGTTTTTTGGCATTTTTAAACCTCATTATACTATGACGTTTTTTTGCATTTTTATGCCTTACTATACTATGACGTTTTTTGGCATTTTTATGCCTTACTATACTATGACATTTTATGCCTTACTATACTATGACGTTTTTTGGCATTTTTAAGCCTCATTATACTATGACGTTTTATGCCTTACTATATTATGTAATTTTTTGGCATTTTTAAGCCTCATTATACTATGACGTTTTTTGGCATTTTTAAGCCTCATTATACTATGATGTTTTTTGGTATTTTTAAGCCTCATTATACTATGATGTTTTTTGGCATTTTTAAACCTCACTATACTATGACGTTTTATACCTTACTTTAGTATGAAGTTTTTTTGCATTTTTATGCCTTACTATATTTGAACTTTTTATGCCTTAATATACTATTACGTTTTATACCTTACTATACTATGACGTTTTTTGGCATTTTTATTCCTTACTATATTTGAACTTTTTATGCCTTAATATACTATTACGTTGTATACCTTACTATACTATGATGTTTTTTGGCATTTTTATGCCTTACTATACTATGATGTTTTTTTGGCATTTTTAAGCCTCATTATAATATGACGTTTTTTGCCTTACTATACTATGATGATTTTTGGCATTTTTAAGCCTCATTATACTATGCTGTTTTTTGGCATTTTTAAACCTCATTATACTATGACGTTTTTTTGCATTTTTATGCCTTACTATACTATGA
>PVUN01001198.1:11785-24285 GCA_002994505.1 Seriola rivoliana
AAAACGTCATAGTATAATGAGGCTTAAAAATGCCAAAAAACGTCATAGTATAGTAAGGCATAAAACGTCATAGTATAATGAGGCTTAAAAATGTCAAAAAAAACGTCATAGTATAGTAAGGCATAAAACTGTCAAAAAAACCTCATAGTATAGTAAGGCATAAAACGTCATAGTATAATGAGGCTTAAAAATGTCAAAAAAAACGTCATAGTATAGTAAGGCATAAAAATGCCAAAAAACATCATAGTATAGTAAGGCATAAAACGTCATAGTATAATGAGGCTTAAAAATGCCAAAAAACGTCATAGTATAGTAAGGCATAAGAATGAAAAAAACGTCATAGTATAATGAGGCTTAAAAATGCAAAAAAACATAGTATAATGAGGCTTAAAAATGCCAAAAAAACATGATAGTATAGTAAGGCTTGCAAAAAAACATAGTATAATGAGGCTTAAAAATGCGAAAAAAAATCATAGTATAGTAAGGCATAAAAATGCAAATAAACCTCATAGTATAATGATGCTTAAAAATGCGAAAAAATGTCATAGTATAGTAAGGCATAAAAAATGCCAAAAAACATCATAGTATAATGAGGCTTAAAAATGCCAAAAAACATCATAGTATAATGAGGCTTAAAAATGCCAAAAAACGTCATAGTATAGTAAGGCATAAAAATGTCAAAAAAAACGTCATAGTATAGTATGGCATAAAAATGCAAAAAAACATCATAGTATAATAAGGCTTAAAAATGCCAAAAAACGTCATAGTATAGTAAGGCATAAAACGTCATAGTATAATGAGGCTTAAAAATGCCAAAAAAACGTCATAGTATAGTTAGGCTTAAAAATGCCAAAAAAAACGTCATAGTATAATGAGGCATAAAAATGCAAAAAACGTCATAGTATAGTAAGGCTTAAAAATGCCAAAAAATGTGATAATATAGTAAGGCATGAAACGTCATAGTATAATGAGGTTTAAAAATGCCAAAAAACGTCGTAGTATAGTAAGGTATACAACGTAATAGTATATTAAGGCATAAAAAATTTAAATATAGTAAGGAATAAAAATGCAAAAAAACGTCATACTAAAGTAAGGTATAAAACGTCATAACATAGTGAGGCATAAAAATGCAAAAAAACGTTTTAGTATAGTATGGCATAAAAATGCCAAAAAATATCATAGTATGGTAAGGGATAAAATATCATAGTATAATAAGGCATAAAAATGCCAAAAAACGTCATAGTATACTAAGGCATAAAAATGCAAAAAAACATCATAGTATAGTAAGGCATAAAAATGCCAAAAAATGTCATAGTATAGTAAGGCTTAAAAATGCCAAAAAATGTCATAGTATACTATGGTATACAAGATAATAGTATATTAAGGCATAAAAAGTTAAAATATAGTATGACATAAAGGTAAAGATATAATGAGGCTTGAAAATGCAAAAAAACGTCATAGTATAGTAAGGCATAAAAAGTTAAAATATAGTAAGGCATAAAAATGTCAAAAAATGTCATAGTATAGTAAGGCAAAAAACGTCATAGTATAATGAGGCTTAAAAATGCCAAAAAACATCATAGTATAGTATGGCATAAAAATGCAAAAAAACGTCATAGTATAATAAGGCTTAAAAATGCCAAAAAACGTCATAGTATAGTAAGGCATAAAAATGCCAAAAAACGTCATAGTATAGTAAGGCATAAAAATGCAAAAAAACGTCATAGTATAATGAGGCTTAAAAATGCCAAAAAACAGCATAGTATAATGAGGCTTAAAAATGCCAAAAAACATCATAGTATAGTAAGGTATACAACGTAATAGTATATTAAGGCATAAAAAGTTCAAATATAGTAAGGAATAAAAATGCCAAAATATAGTATAGTAGTAACACGTTAGTTTTTAAAGGCAAAAAAGTTCAAAATAGTAAGGCATAAAAATGCAAAAAAATTATACTAAAGTTAAGTATAGAAAGTCATAGTATAGTGGGTTTAAAAAATGGCAAAAAACATCATAGTATAATGAGGCTTAAAAATACAAAAAAACATTCATAGTATAATGAGGCTTAAATGCAAATACAACGTCATAGTATAACATGAGCTTAAAATTGCCAAAAATTCATAATATAGTAGGCATAAAGTCATAGTATAATGGGCTTAAATGCCATATAAAAACGTCATAGTATAGTAAGGCATAAAACGTCATATATATGAGGCTTAAATAATGCCAAAAAACATTAGTTAGTAGATAAAAATGCCAAAAAAACATCATAGTATAGTAAGGAATAAAAATGCCAAAAAACATCATAGTATAGTAAGGCATAAAAATGCCAAAAAACATCATAGTATAGTAAGGTATACAAAGTAATAGTATATTAAGGCATAAAAAGTTCAAATATAGTAAGGAATAAAAATACCAAAAAACGTCATAGTATAGTAAGGTATACAACGTAATAGTATATTAAGGCATAAAAAGTTCAAATATAGTAAGGCATAAAAATGCAAAAAAACATCATACTAAAGTAAGGTATAAAACCTCATAGTATAGTGAGGCTTAAAAATGCCATAAAACATCATAGTATAATGAGGCTTAAAAATGCCAAAAAACGTCATAGTATAGTAAGGCAAAAAACGTCATATTATAATGAGGCTTAAAAATGCCAAAAAATGTCATAATATAGTAAGGCATAAAACATCATAGTATAATGAGGCTTAAAAATGCCAAAAAACGTCATCGTATAGTAAGGCATAAAAATGCCAAAAAACATCATAGTATAGTAAGGCATAAAACGTCATAGTATAATGAGGCTTAAAAATGCCAAAAAAACGTCATAGCATAGTAAGGCATAAAAATGCCAAAAAACGTCATAGTATAGTAAGGCTTAAAAATGCCAAAAAACAGCATAGTATAATGAGGCTTAAAAATGCCAAAAAACGTCATAGTATAGTAAGGCATAAAAATCTCAAAATAACGTCATAGTATAGTAAGGCATAAAATGTCATAGTATAGTAAGGCATAAAAATGCCAAAAAACGTCATAGTATAGTAAGGCATAAAAATGCAAAAAAACGTCATAGTATAATGAGGTTTAAAAATGCCAAAAAACAGCATAGTATAATGAGGCTTAAAAATGCCAAAAATCATCATAGTATAGTAAGGCAAAAAACGTCATATTATAATGAGGCTTAAAAATGCCAAAAAAACATCATAGTATAGTAAGGCATAAAAATGCCAAAAAACATCATAGTATAGTAAGGTATACAACGTCTATGTATCTATTAAGGCATAAAAAGTTCCAAAAATAGTAAGGAATAAAAATGCCAAAAAAACGTCATAGTATAGTAAGGTATACAACGTAATAGTATATTAATCATAAAAAGTTTCAAATATAGTAAGGCATAAAAATGCAAAAAAACGTCATACTAAAGTAAGGTATAAAACGTCATAGTACAGTGAGGTTTAAAAATGCCAAAAAACATCATAGTATAATGAGGCTTAAAAATGCCAAAAAACATCATAGTATAGTAAGGCAAAAAACGTCATAGTATCATGAGGCTTAAAAATGCCAAAAAATGTCATAATATAGTAAGGCATAAAACGTCATAGTATAATGAGGCTTAAAAATGCCAAAAAACATCATAGTATAGTAAGGTATACAAAGTAATAGTATATTAAGGCATAAAAAGTTCAAATATAGTAAGGAATAAAAATACCAAAAAACGTTATCGTATAGTAAGGCATAAAAATGCAAAAAAACGTCATAGTATACTGAGGCTTAAAAATGCCAAAAAACGTCATACTAAAGTAAGGTATAAAACGTCATAGTATAATGAGGCATAAAAATGCCAAAAAACATCATAGTATAGTAAGGTATACAACATAATAGTATATTAAGGCATAAAAAGTTAAAATATAGTAAGGTTTAAAAATGCCAAAAAATGTCGTAGTATAATAAGACATAAAAAGTTATAACATAGTAAGTCGTCAAAACTGGTGAAGCACAGGGAAACACAAGAATGTAAACAAGAGGCCAAAACACGAGGAACCACAGGGGATGACAACAGGAGACATGGACAGGCAACATGAATAGACTGAGGACAAAGCAGACATGATCAGCTTGGGCACAAACCAGACATGAACAGGCAACGTGAACAGATGAGGACAAACCAGACATGAACAGATCGAGGAAAACCCAGAGATCAACAGACGAACCGACACAGACAAAGGGGAGCACAAAGACTATATAGACACAAGGGAGGCAAGGGTGATTGAACACAGGTGAAACACATTAGGGCGGGGCAGACAATCACCACACAGAGAAACAGGACCAAGACAGGAAGTAACATTGAGACACACAAGGAAACTGACTGCAAAATAAAACAGGAAGTGACAAAAGTCCAAACAAACTCTAACAAAAAGTGTCTGCCATGGCAAACCATGACAACTTGTGTATGTGTTTTCTGAAACATACCCATTACAGAATGAAAAATATAAAAACCCATAATCAGGTAATAAAACAATATACAATATACATGCTACCTATGATATCTGAATATCCGTGTAATAAATAACAGGTATGTCAACTCTTATTAACTCCTTTAAAACACATCACTTCACTACACAGCTCTAACTTAAATGCTTGATCCATAAACAGTGATATCAAACAACAAAGGCAATCTCCTGTATGAATTGTGTAATCTTATTATATGTACATTCACTATTTCTGCTGTCTCAATAAAGCTCATTCCAAACGGGAATGAGCTGATACCTTGCTAACTCCTACTCTTTCAACACTAATTAAACTTAAATTTAGTGAATGCAATCACAACAAAAAAGACAGTTACAGTTTTCATGGACGCACAGATCACACGGGAAATGCAACAGATTTACACCGAACTGGTAATAAACTATTTAACTTAAAACTCTGTGAGCACACTACATGCTGCTGGCAGGCTGGTCTCTTTCTTCTGAGTTGCTAGGCAGAATACAGGAGGCGCACCCTCTGCTGGCCAGTCACAGGCTACTCATTCCTCACAGTCTTAAAGCGACAGACAGCCTTTTTTGTAGACCTGGGCTGAACGGAAATGAGATGGTCTGGGCTACAGAGGATTAACGCTGTGCGTCACCAGCTGTGCATCACCAGCTGTGCGTGCATTTGCTGCTGCGTTGTAAAGCGGTTCCTGTTGCCTAGCAACATTGACAACACACAACTTTTTTTCACAAAAACTTGTTTTAAGGCCCTTGGCTTCAACGGTTGTATCGTTGAACTGTAACCTGTTGAACTGAGCTGAAAGACAATACTTACATTTGTTAGTGTTGTTTGCTTTGCGCAATGAATCTTGGGATATGTTGGCCTGTGGTTCAAACCCAGAACCTTCTCACTGTGAGACAATGAGACAACTGCACCACTGTGCTGCCCCATAAATAAATCCTAGTATATTAAGGCGTAAAAACCTCATAGTATTCATGGTGACACTTTCATGGTATTTTTGAACAGAAATTACACTCATACCTTGATACATCCATACTGCCATATTTACTCCTGCTAGCAACCTGACTGCTAACCTACAGAAAGACAGAAGCCAGCGTTAGCTTGCTAGTTAATGCTAGCTAACATGGTTAAATAACATCAGTTGACATTTTTCTGGTGACGTCAGGTACCACTGTGATATTTTCACATGACTTGAGCTTTCAGATAGCCCCCGCCCTTTCAGCCAATTAAATGCTAGCATGCCTAAATCGGTTGTCTTGGAGACGTAGCCTCTTGGAGGACTCATTGGAACGATCTAATATGACTTCACTCAAAACATGCGAAAGTAGTTCACTCAAATATTAGTAGGAACAGTTCTGTCCTCCCAAAATATTGGTAGGGACATGTCCTGACCATCCATGTGCAAACCTATGCCCTTGCATGGGCACATCTGACACACTGCTGTTGTCACAACTGGACAGTCTGCTGTCGCAAGTTACAGTGACCTTCATGAGCTGTTACAAAAGCCAGTTTAACAGCCGTTCAGCAGTTACTCATTTACATCTCAGTAAATTCTGTCACAGCTGTTTAGCATCACTGTTTGTATTTCACTGCACTTCCTGTGTATCTTCCCTCACTGTACATACCTGGCACCAAATGTTATTTTTAGTAAATAGGGCAATACTGTGGTGCTCAGGTTGCTCCTCTGTGGTGCAGTCTGGTAAGTAGGTTGATAACACAGTGCTTTTTTAGCCACATACAAAATCTTGTCTGGTGCAGCTTTTATGTGAGCTAATGTTGGAGCTAATGTCTGCATTAGTCACTGTACAGTGTTAGCCTGAGAGAATCCATCTTCCCTCAGTAAAGCTTTGACTTTTCATTATAGAGAGCTCAGAAATTAACACAGCCATGGATGAAAATTGACCTCCACTTTTTAGTAAAAAAAAACTGAGGATGATTTAAAACATTTAAAACAGCTTTTTTTAAAAATGGTTTTTGGTCTGTGGTTTTCCTGGGAGCCGAGCTGCTGTTGTTTGAACCACAGTGATGAACAGACTGGCGTGGGGTCATCGGGGCTATCTGGGTATTCTCTTTCAACACACAGTACAGGTCTCCCTCTAATGGCTCCTCGTGTCCTCTCTGTTTGCCTTATCACCTTGATCTATGCCTGTGTGTGTGTGTGTGTGTGTGTGTGTGTGTGTGTTCATGGCTGAACTGGTGGAGGTTTTTTATAGTCTGGCTGCTCTGATGCTATTAGAGATTAGGATGTTAACACAGTCCTTCATCTGACTGCATCGATCCCAGCCCTCGCAGTGGAATCACATTAATACTAACGACGTCAGGTACAAACTTTGTAGCTCTCTTTACCCCCTCCCTCTTTTTGCATCTGCTTCTCTGCCAGTGTTCATTTGAATCTCAATAACCAGCTCTCTTCCTGGTCCTTCAACGAGGGGGTGTGGGGTGTGTGTGTGTGTGTGGGGGGGGGGTGCAGTGTAATGAAGGGAGCGAGGGAGGGAAGATTGCAGAAGCAGAGGGAGACTGGAGGATGTGGAAATGAGATGAGATGAAATGGTTTAAATCAGTCTTCCTCAGGTGCTTTGACACTCGTGGCTTTCAGTGTTTGAGCACATACATCAAGTTACAACTCAGCGTAGGTGTATGAAGATCGTGAACATGAGAGTAAATTGAACAGCATGCTATAGTGTAGTTTACTCAGTGACAATGACATCAATATTGACATTAAAAATTTTACTTTAAATACACATTGTGAGTTCAGAATCCTACATTTGCCTGTTATTACTTAGTGATAAAGACATAACACTTTACAAGAGGTTTTAGAACATTTACAGTGGCCATCCACTGTCAAAAAACCCCAACACAGTCTGTTTTTTATTTCCTCATCTCTGTGTCCATCAGTGCAGCAGTGCATCATATTCTTCCTCTCACCTCCTCTGTGATCCCTGTGAATCCATCAAGAACGTGGGAGAGAACAATATCAGGCCAAAACACTGTCAGTCAATGTCAGGCAAGTTCATCAAACTGTGACAGGCCTGGTTGGGCATTTAGACCTAAAGTGCTGTACATGAGGCGAACACAGGAGGTGCGTGTTGATGGCCTCCACGATAACTCCTTCAGTGCTGCTGCTCTCCACACTTATTAATGAGCTTATAAAAGGGTTTCATCTGGTTTGTTTGATTTCAACACAATGTAGCTGGCTTGTCAGATTTCTGAGCCTCTCACAAACACATGAACGCACCATTTCCTACAGCCTGCACCTGTTCTGCACTATCACTTCTTACCATCATGTTTCTGAGGCACTGCTAATCCTAAACTGAAATGTGTCTTGAGATCTCAGGTTGAGGCTCAGGCCTGCCATTGTTTCTGTTGCCACTCATGGAAAAATATATAGTTTTGTTCATTTATCACGGCATCTACTAACTTCTTTATTGGTAAACTAAATTATTCTGATCAGACCTCGTCTCGTCGCAGACATTATCATCTTACTCAGTGTACCATGAGAACTGCATTAAGAGTGGTGAGAAGGACGTTTCAGATGTGCGAATCGCATCAAACTGTAAATCGGCGTGCACAAGATGGCAACAGCAGAGCAGCCCAATTTGCACACATTATCGTTCATTTCTTTCTTTACTATCCACACAGTGTTGCTTTACTCGGCCGCTGTTTCATGTGTCAGAACAAGAAAGGAATGGTGTGATTATTCCCTCCTAGTAGTGGCTATACTCTAGGCATTACTGTATTTGTGTGTGTGTGTGTGTGTGTGTGTGTGTGTGGAAGACTGAGTGTATGTGCGTCTGCCTGCTTACAGCTACTTACCAGGGATATTATGAGGGATTAAGCCTGGAATAAATTAGAATAATTTCACATTAATCCTTATACGTTTGTTCCTGTGACGTTTGTTTTAAATTTGACGTTATAATTCCAGCTTATTGCCGGGGGAAAACCGGCATAACATCTGAGGAAATCTTAATGCCAGCCACTACATGCTGTTCGCTGAGGTTCACAAAATAGACTTAGTGCCAAAAACCTTAGTGACTGGGAATAACTGCAGGATTCCCGTTGGTTTGACTCCATCTGAATTCTGTAGGCTGTACATGTTTAATGAGTAACTTTGATGACTGAGACGTGGAAATTGTAAAGAAAAAACCCACAGAGCCTTTATTAAACCAAAGCACCGGCTCACATTATGCCTCCATGTCCCACAGATCTGCCTAAGAAATGAAGTTCCAGTGTAATGTGAGTGTGTGTGTGTGTGTGTCTTATTCAAACATGCATGTAAGGGGGGAGGGTGTTGAAAACTAGTGTTGAGAATCTTATTTCTGTTCTCCCACATATCGTCTCAGTTCACCTCCCCTTCAGTCGTCCTCTCAGAAAATCCCATCTATCCATACATCCATCTATTCTCACTCATCTCAATCAGCGCTGTCTGTTTGCTGTCTCGTTGCCATGGTTTCCATTATGCTTCCTGCCTGTTCTGGTTTTAAGGACAAAGCGCTGATGATGGGTAACATTTTAAAGAGAGGGAGAAACGAAGAGGCAAAACAGTGACGGATATCTTGCACTTTTTTGTCATTGGCTGTTTAATTCATTTCTATCTCTCACACACACACACACACACACACACACACACACACACAGAGTGAGGTCTTCGATCCTCTTCCCTGGGGTTGGAGGGAAGGTAGAAAGGCAGCCCTAAGCCAGCACCCGCCTTGGCGTCAGATATTTAGCTCTAGCAGGTCTTATCTTTGAACTGATCAATAAGCAGGTGGAACAGCACTCCCTCGACTCTCCACGGGACAGGCTGCAGTTACACAGGACCGCGCCAGATCAGCCAGCACTGGCCTCAGATCAGCCGGCACTGGCCTTTGTTAAGCTCGGGGACTGTGCTGCACACGGCGCGGACACACAGGAAGAAAAGGACTCGCTCTGAGATCTATAACTAGCACTTGATGACGAGGTGCGTGTGGTCGTGTTGTGCGAAGTCTTCGGGCTGTCAGAAATTAGGTTAAAACTGTGGACTTTATTTAGCTGACCTGGTTGGAGAGTGAGGGGGGGGGGGGGCGAGAGAGAAAACAGACAAGAATGAAAGAATAGGTTGAAGGAAGGGAGGAAAGAAAGAGCTTAAACTTGATCCCCCCCACACACACACCCACCCACTGTGATTCCTCTACCCCCCCCCACTCTTACTGTAAGGTTCTTAGGGCCTTCCTTAACTTTTAATAAGAGTCTTTAATAAGTCCCCAGATCACGGCTCGGTCGGTCAGGGCTTCTTCTTCCACACAGCTCTTCTTAATCTCTCTCCAAAATAGATCTGCTCGCTCTCCTCTCTCTCTCAGCCCCTCCCCCTCCCCTCTGTATTTCTCCACACGCCTGCAAAGACATTTAATAAACTACTGAGGGATGAAGCGAGGCTCTGTTGTCCTCTGTGGCTTGTGTGTACAGAGGCAGTCTAGCAAAGGTGCATGCGACCGGAGACGTACCGGCTTTATTTGTGTTAATTGGGCTCAACAGGAAGGATACATTTGGAAAGGGTGAAGAAATATTTTAGTATGGATCCATCAGCTGATGACAGCCATGCTCGTAATAGGTCAGAGTTGGGCCGATGTTTAGCCTCCTGTGTCTGTACACATTCACCAACAGTGACTCAACCATGAGACACACACACTTTGAATCGCTGAAGCGTCTCTGAAGATGTGTCGTCTGCGCTCGGAGTTCCCAGTTTCCACGGTGTGCACGGTGATGCTGCGGTGCGTCTCGGTGCCATACTTTAGTTTCAGTCTCTTTGGCCTACTTAGGCGTGTTGTAAGTAGCACACTGAGCTGCTTCTCCTCTCCCCGTGGACTCAGGCTGAATAATTGAGTGGTGCTGAGGCAGGGTAATAAGCTACACTGCCGCTCTAATAACCTGCTGGACAATGTGTGTGTGACTGTGTCAGTGGGAGTGTGTGCTCACATTGCTTGGGTGCAGTAATGATTGCTTTTACTCAGAGTTGGGAATTCGCACCCTCCACCCGACAAATGCAGGTGATTTTCGTGCTGCGGCGTGTGAATGTGCTCGGTGGTGGGTAAATAAAAACAGCATAAAAACAACAAACAATGTAATTCTAACAGAGCAACATGTGACACGCCACAACGCCACTAACGAGCAACCAGCGGTTAAAAAGACTCACCTCAGGTCAAGCAGCTAATGTAACAGGCTAAACAAAAAAAAAACTGCAGGGGTCAAAAGGTCAACTGAGAAAAACTCCCAGGAGGAGATACAGGCCGCAAAGGTGAAGGTCAAAAAACATTTCTATTAATGAGAAACGGAGAAAAGCTGATTGGTTAGTTCACAAGGAGACGAGGCAGACGACGTTCTGCTCAGTATGTCGTCACATTTGAAGCCATAACACACCATGAACGCCCATCGCCCGGGCAACAGATGACATGATGAAGGAGGTCAGTGGACAAGAGGAGTGGCAAGCCAAGCCGGTCTGACTGATGGGACTCCTGGGAACTGAAGATACGTCTGTAATATCCTTTCTCTTTTCAGAATTTGGTGAATCAGAAACAAAGAAATTATACAGACACTTCCAGAGCAACCTGACATCATCGAATCCATCGAGCGGAGAGTCTCCACATGAAAACCTGGGCATGCCCCGACATCCTCGGCCTGGTCGACCTCATTCTCAGCCTCTGTAGCAGACTGTGAGAGAGACCTCGATCAGATGAAGCTGGAGAGATTCTCTGCGACCTGCTGACCGAGACCGTCCAGCTCTTCACTCCCTCTGTGGAGGACTATGACCCCAGTCCTGCCGTCCAGCTCCAGCATCAGGCCAGAGCTCACGGAGCGGCGAGGATGTTTAATCTGCTCATCAAATAGAACTTCCATCAGCTCATGGTTAAGTTTAAATATTTACCTTATGAAATAGTCTATATATCTAAATAATAAATCAATCAATAAATTGAATTTTGCAGACCTTGTATTGTGTTTCTCATGCAGTTACACTCTGCTGGTTAAAACCAGGACGTTTCTGGCAATAAATAAATAAAATAATAAATTGAGTGGCTGGTTGATTTTGGAGTCTACCAGCAGGTGGAGAAAGAAAAGGTGAATTGCTCCAGGGCTCTGGAAGCAGACAGATGCTTTTAAAGAAGCAGACATGTAATGTGAACATAGAGGACGTCCTCGGGCGGGAACCTCTGCACTGAGTTAAAGAGCAGCTCTCCTCCAGCAGGAAAAACACCGCTACTGAGCTTTATATCCGTTTCTGACTGTGAACAATCAAAGGCAACGATCAGACATATGTTTATAATCTACTTGTCAAAGTTAAAAAATGTTTACAGGTAAAAGCAGGTTATTTTAACGCAGGTAAACCTGTTAAAAAAGGTGATTGACTCTTTTTACACTGGATGGGTATTGTTAAGATTTTACTTTTATCAATACTGTTTATAGATCCGGCACTTTAACGGTTCTCTTATCGGTACTTTTTGTTATTTTGTAAGAGAAAAAAATGAATTAACAATAGAATTAACAATGTTTAATTTTCTCATATGTACTTATGTATATGTATTAACATTCTTAAGTAGAAAACTTCAACAGCACTGAACAAATCACTGTTATTGACTGATTCTGTAATGATGGAAACATAAAGCAAATGCAATACACAAATTTGGCAGCCTTCTTACACCATCAGCTTCCACATCATGAGCCTCAGCGTGAGACGCTTCGATCGGTGATTAGTGTTTTTGAAACTTGTTCTGAGGCTGCAGCTCGCTAGTTTTCATCCCAGAGCACACTGCGGCAGCTGTGTGTCGGTTTAACAGCAGCGTGCTGGACAGGTGACATGATGAAATGATTCAGTATTAAATATAATCTGTAAATGACCCACATTCATAGCTGTGTTTACACAGGTGATATTGTTACTTCAGAGCCGGATGTTTCTCTAGACCAGGTTTTGTCGACCCCCCACTATTCTGCTTCCCCCTCCTCCTGTGTTTGTGTGCATCTGAGAGACACCCCCCTCTGTGAAG